>MU226272.1:560983-607272 GCA_018584345.1 Thuja plicata | reverse complement strand
TGAGGAACTGAAAACCTCGGTCAACAACATGCAACTCATGGTCCTCAAAGCAGAAGAGATGGTTAAAGAAATGTAATTGTTTTTTTTTCTCTGCTTTTCCTGGTTGGTCTTTATTTTTGCTGTCCCTTCTGTTTTCTGTTTTATCTTTGGGACTTTCATCTGTTCGATATGCTGTATTGCTGTCCCTTTCTATTCTGTTGCCTTGGCAAAGATGTTTTTGCTTTTAAAACTGTGTATCTTTTATACTAGGTTGCAGGTCCTTGTAAAACCTGCTGTTCTCTTTGGTTTTTTGTAAAGGTTTCGGGTCCTTGTAAAACCTGTTTTTCATTAATCAGAACAACCATCCATCTTCATTATTATTCATCAAAAAATTACTTTCAACAAAATCAAGATAGAATAGATTAACTTTTGATTGTTCACTAGTGTCGATCAACTTTAATGTTTCATCATAGATTCTAGCTTTTCTATTCTCAAATGCAACTCGGTGACCTATGTTATTCAACTGTGAAACACTCAATAGATTATAATTAATTCCTTTCACCCAATATGCATTCTCACATTTGATTTGATTGTTCAGTAATATAGTACCTTTTCCTTTTACTTGACAAGGTGTATCATTTCCCATTCTAACAGATCCACCATCATAATGTTCAAGAAATTCAAAATTTCCTTTATCTCCATTCATGTGATGTGTACAACCACTATCACTAACCCAAATTTCATGCTTGCTAAATTTAGAAATAAGTGTTGTTTCAACATACCTTTCATCTTCTTATGAATCTTGTTTCAAAGCTACAAATACTGTCTCAATATATTCATCAGTGTCAGAATTGGTGTCATTATCTTTATCTTCAGAAATGTAACATGCCTTCTTGCCTTTTTCTTTTTAATCTCAATTATTCCTTCTTTCATAGTGTCGGTTGCTTCTATATTCTCGGTCATATTTTCTGTCATCAGATCTTTCATTTCTTTTATCATTCTTTTTGTTAGGGCATTAGGCATCAAAGTGTCCAATTTATTTACAATTAAAGCATATCAAAGGTAGTTTACCTTTATACCTTCCTTTGCCTTTGTGCAATATTCTAATAATTAGTTCTTCAAGTTCATCAAGTTCTTTATCATCATTGTCATTGTCACTATTATTTCTTATCATGTGCTTGCTACTAGATTTACTAATTTTCAGAGAAGACATAAATGCAGATTCCATAGTAGGTACAATGCTGTTGTCAAAATTGTTCAGCTCAAAAGAAATCAATCTGCAAAACAAGGCTATCAAGTATAATATTATTTCTAGGTGTTTCTCTCATTTCATGTATTACAGTGACTCTTATAAAATAAATAGGCAGTAAATTTCTAAGAATCTTACTCACAATAGTTTCTTCATCAATAGTTCCATCTGCTCCACGAATGAAATTTATAACCTCCTTGAGTCAGGTACTATACTGTATTATGTTCTCTCCTTTCATTCTCATGTCATCAAATTTTCCTCGGAGACTTTCAACTTTAGCTCTCAGTACATTTGCATAGCCTCCATAAACTAGTGTAATCTTGTCCCACATCTTCTTGGCTGATGTACACGTTTTGATATCTTCAAATTCAACATCAGTAATTGAAGAATCAATTTCTACCATCATAGTGTTGTGTTCATGTTTCTCTTTCATCCAATTAATAGTCAAAGGTCTAGTAGGTAGGATGAATTCATTATCTAGATATAGCATTATGTCATCTCCAATCCGTATCAGGTATAGTCTCATTCCGCTCTTCCATGTTGATAAGTTCTCCTTGTTCAGCTTCGGTGCATCTCTCTTATACATATTGTGATCTTTAGCTTAAGTCCTTTAAAAATTTTCTTCTAAGCACTCTAGGGTCTTATACCAATTGTTAGATAACTGAGAGGGGGTGAATTAGTTATTTCTAAATTATCCTACAGTCACAAATTCTCCCAGATGTATATAACAACAATTTTAAACATATAAATAACTCGGTGAAATGTATACTGTGATCTCAAAATTTTAGTCCTACAGTTGTTTATCGAGTAGTAGTAAATTAATATTGTGATTACTGATCAAAGTAGATAAAGTAATGTGTAAAGAAAAATAACAATCCACAACAATCATACACATTGACACATAGATTTTTAACGTGGAAACCCTGCTAAGGGAAAAACTACCTGAGACCAGTAACCCAAAATATTTCAGTCTTCTAAAGTGAGCTCAGTTAAGAGCCAACCCTATTAAAGGTTACAATTCACACTCTTAAATGTGACCTGGTTAGAGGATTTAAAAATAATAGTTCTCTCTTGACCAATCATTCACTATGGGGTCAATAAGAAAACACTCAACACTCATTAGAATTTCATATTAAAGACTTTCATGTCCTACTCGGTTAAGATATTCATCTGTAACAATGGTTAAACTGATATAGTAATGATTTGATTCAAATGCAACTCTGTTTGCATATTTTCATATCTATGATAAGTATATAATACCTCTGATCAATTTGTTCACTTTAGTTCATCTGATTCTTCATACTCTGTTCTTCTTGGTTAATGCTCTTTCCTCTGTCGCTCGGTAATGTCTACAGAAAATGCTCAGTTTTGTCTTTAACCAGTTTGATCAGTCATGCATGAAATTTTCATGTGTGTGCATGATAACATCATATCTAATTCATAATGAATCTCTTGTCTCTTATATACACATCATAACTCATTTAATTTCCATCCGTTAGATTTTTTCGCTTAATCTCCATCGTTGGTTTTGCCGCTTAAACCTTCCTCGACAGTTTTGGAAAAAACACGTTTCAATCTTCCCCGTCCAATCTTCCTTGAATTTTCATAACCCTTTGATCATCATAAAAAAACTTATCATTTATCTCGGAATCATCAATTTCCATCTCATCATTCTAGTCGGCCTTGGTTTGATTAAATTGCTCAGTTAATACCGTGTTATGTCGGCGATCCCTAGCTCGGTTATCACTGTGCTTAGTATACATTGTATTTACTCAATGTTCACTATCTCTTAGTGTATACAAAACTCTTCATTTACCAACCACATAAACTTTGTTTGTTCCAGATCTTCAATCCATAATAGATATTTGTTACCATAATGATACTCAAATAAGTTGACATTAATGACAATACATTAACTTATTAATGCCAATCATCATATCTGTAACTCGGTTGACTATCAACAAAATGAATTCAAACATACAATAAATTGTAGTTCATCAAAATTATCCTCCAAGATACCAATAAAAGTGCTAAATCAAATTATCTACCACAACAAGCAAGTATTTAAATGCTAATACCAATTAAACGAATTGTGGGGTAAATGTTATGAGCATACACATGGCTCTTGAATCTAAAATTTTATTCAAATTTACAAAGACAATGGGAATACACATTGAGAATGCAACACCATATGTATATTAAGTTCAAATAAATAAATATGAGCCCTTATTAACTCTAAAATCTAGGTTTAAATAGATTTTACATTCTCACTTTTCCAAACTCGTAACTAGTGTTTATGGGTGTTTTTCTAAGGTAACAACAGGTTTTGAAGGGGACCCTGAAACCCTTTACAAACTAAAAGAGAGAAAGAACATTTAAAGCATCCAAAAAACACCCATTCAGGGGCTTTGTAGGGTTAAACCTACTGCAACCCAATCAAACCCAAATTTCTCCCACCTCCTCAAAGTTGGATCAAAGTCAACTTTGATGGAGCATCAAAAGGGAATCCAGGCCCTTCAGGAGAAGGATATGTGGCAAGAAAAGAGCATGGAGACATTGTGGATTTGGGTGCTTTATGCTTGTTAGATGACACCAACAACATAGCGGAATGCCAAGCGGCACTAGGAGCAGTTTGTATGGCAAGAACCCTAGGGGTGTAGAAATTAATCTTGGAAGGAGATTCTTTGTTGGTCATCAATGGGATCAAAAAATTTGAAATGGATGCGTGGCATCTAAACCTATACATTCACAGTATACGAGCCTTACTTAGTAGGATCCCGGAGGTCTAGATTGCCTATGTACTTCGGGAAGCCAATGATTTGGCAGATTTACTCTGAAATATAGAAGTAAGGAGACCAAGTAACAAAAATAAAGAATTCATGGAAGATTTTAGCAATTTTGAAATTGAATGGGAATAGATGACACAATCAGAGTTGTCTTAGGACTTTAAAAACACTAGATTTTATGATAATGGGGGTGCAAGAAGAGATAAAAAAGATATCTTGTGTACTTTGATCTCCCAAGTGTGAATGATCCCAAGTAGCTTCAACAACATGCTCAGGGCAAGGCATCATGAAAAGATAGGTGACATTGCTCAATTATGTATGAGGTTGATTTGATGGAATGACATTTTTGGAAACATGCCACAATGAATATTTTGTACCTCCCTCCCCTCTCGCACAAGGTCGCTGGAAATCTTAAGACGCCCCCATGATTTCTTGCTACGAAGACCGTTAAATGTGATAGTCTTCTTAGGGATGTTACCTGAGGAACGCTCCTCTTTAAAGTGAGAAGGCTAGGAGCAGTCTGCACCACAATAGAAGCGAAAGACGAGAGCAAAGAATAAGTTTTTATTTTATGAAGGGAGGTTGAGTTTCTTTCACAGCTTGGTGGGAGGTGTTGCTATCAATGGAGGCCAAATTCTTTCTTGATTCTCTAAACCAGCTCCCTGCTTTCAGGGATGAGATTACTGCACAATGGCTTGGCAACATCTTTAGGTTTGATGACCCAAAATTTTTGGAGGCGGTGTCAACAATTTTTGGGGAAGAGTTCCTCCACTTTCAAGAAAGGCCGCTGACCAACTTGGACATATCTTCTCTTTTCCTTTCCTTGGGACTCATGGTAGGGAATATAAAAATAAAAACCCTCTCCATGGTGAAGCAGTGCCTGGAACCCAAGTGGTCGGGTGGTATGGAGGGAATTGTGAACCACACAGTGTTGGGAGTGGGTCTCAAGATGACACATAATCCATGGAGTTCGATTGGTAGTGGACCATTAGTGGTTCAACCCCTGGTGGTGTGGAGCTCATCACAACTCATGGAGGTGTGGCTCCCAGAGGTTAGATGCTACTGGGTAATGATATGAGACTTCATGGAGAAGATGGAGGAGTGCCAAGCACAGGGCAAACTGACAAAAGCAAAGAGACAAAAGGTCACCCTGGTGAAATCAACAACACCAGTTGACAGCACGGGCATGCCTCAACCACGCTATCAACTACAGAAGGAGTCAGCTGAAGGGGTAGAGGCGATAGGGTCTAGAGCCATACCAAATTTCTCTTAGGAGGAAGTGCATGGATGGTTCCAGTAGGGCAGGTGTTGAATTTTTTTGTGTTTTTTTGCTTTGAAAACCAGGAAGATGTACTGGTTAGATTTTTGTAAGCACAAGGTGCATGATGGGAATGGGAAAAAATAATTTTTTGGGTAGCAGTGTTTATGCTGACTAGGTGTTGACGGATGGTTTTTTGGTGTTTTTTTTTTTACTTAGGAAGATCATTACAAACTTTGCTAAAATCTCTTGTAATCTGGAATATTATAAATACAAAATTCATATTTATCCATAAAAAAAAAAAGCATCCAAAAAACAATGACTACCTTATAGAAATGACAAATTCAAAAGAGGGCAAACCCCAAGATATTACAATTAAAGCACCATCCTTAAAAAGAGAAAAAAATGACTAGCACACTATCCAACAAATGGAAACAAAAAGATCCCAACAAAACAATTCAGTCCAACATTTGGAGGAAGTCCTTAGAATCCACTAGTAGGGCCTGAAACTTCTAGATAGATTCTTTAAGTCTCATCAGATCTTTAGGATGAGAGCCCATTTTCTTATTTGTGCTTTCTCTAGTTCTAGAACCAGGGCTAGAAGTCTTCTCATCCAGCTTAATCACATCATCATCAATGGTAATTCCATTTTTATCTATGTGATTTCCTTCTAGCAGAGCATACAACACATTAAGGTTAGTAACAGTAGCTTTCATGCCCTCGTTGTTGAGGTTCAAAAGCTTCCTAAATAGGTGCTCATTGCTAATTACTCTGTTGAGGATGGAGATGAGCTTCTTATATATGATTCTAGTAATCTTCTCATTAAGTGAGCTAGAACTCTCAAAATCCTCAATAAAAACATTATTACCTTTACAATTATACATAACAACATCATTCCTCATTCTTTCCACCATCTCTTTGAGCACCTCATTCCTGGCATCTAGGGCTCTATACTTAATACTAAGATCTTGGATTTCATGAAACACCCATTTATCCAGGTTGAAGGCTAGGGTAGCCATGATTCTAGCTACATTCAAGATGCTCATGCTGGTGAATCTTTTTGTGTTGAAATCTTGTTCCTCTAGAGATGTAGCCTCACCTTTTCTTCATGATTCTTAGTACTTTTTCCCTTTGTAGTATTACCCTCCATAGTTGGGTTCACATAGGGAGTGTTAGGATGTTCATCAGCCTCCCAATTAGCAGTTGAGTCAAAAGTTTTGGAAAGAAACTCCAAAGGAGTAGTGCCCTTTTTATTTTCAGCATTGGTCTCCATGCCCATTCCACTAGTATCCATGTAGCTAGAATCATTCCCTTCTTTAGTCTCCCTATGGATGTTCTCATCTTCAACATTACCCTTAACATTATTCTCACCACTTCCCTCCTTATCATTCTTATGGAACTGATCCAGAACATTGTGCAGATTAATAGCCTCCTTAGAAGTCTCCTACTAGGAGTCTTCAACAATATAATCTCCAACCCTATCTTTGACAAACCCAGAGAAAATATCACCAGTACCTTCCAGAAAGGGAGGGCTATTGTCTTAGAGACGCATATCAGACTCCTCTTCATTCTTTTCCATGAGGATATCATCCTTATCAAGAATACCCTTGTTATTAAGCTCATCTTTATGTAGGATTTCCTCCTAAGAG
The DNA here is from genome assembly GCA_018584345.1 of Thuja plicata. NCBI lineage: Eukaryota > Viridiplantae > Streptophyta > Pinopsida > Cupressales > Cupressaceae > Thuja > Thuja plicata. The sequence continues at coordinate 600,351 of MU226272.1, read as the reverse complement.
GTCTCATCATCCTTGTCATCATTAGATTTCATATCCCTCCACCTTGTCAAAGATAGACAGGGGAGCCTCTTTCTTCCCAGGAGTAACCTTTCTATTTTTATTATTAGGTGAAGGGATCACTTTCTTCCCATAATTAGTCTCCACACTCTTTCTCTTCTTCTTTCCAACTTGCTTAGGCACTAGTTCCAGGATCTTGTCTCTAGTATACTCAGTGATAAGCAAAATCAGGTCTTCACGGAGGACAGGAGAGCTGGATGAACAACCCCACAATAGGTAATAATAATCACGCCAAAGCTTCTCCTAGGAAGTGTATTCAAACTAAGTATTATTTTACCTATCATCAAGTGCATTTAAATTTTCAACCCATGGATGTATACTTGAAATGGGATAGCACAATTTGTGCACTAAGTCTCTCATAGAGTCATGTTACTTAAGTTGCAGGAAGGAAAATACATGAAAGGAACTTACATTATTGTTGCAGGAAAGTAAACACACAAAAATACTTAATGAAATTTATGCTGACAACTATAAGTTCAACTTTAACCTATTCTATCAACCCAAAGCATTCACTATGATTATCCCTTCAGGTGCTGTAGGAACATGCACAAGTTATAATGTTGCAGGAGGAAACGGTGAATTCTACTTGAAATGTTATAATTGCTTAAACAACTTAACCTAGTATACTCTAATCCACCTTTCAAGTGGGCCCCTTTGGTCAGCTTCTACTAACTATCAACACAAAATATAACTCAAAATCACTCCTTCATTGTATTTCTAGAAAAACTGATTACATCATAGTAAAACAATACACGAAACTAAAAGAGTAACTTTTCTTTCAATTGCAACAATGGTACAATCATCCAAATAAATATAATCTAAAAATAATATCCCTTTATATAGAGGATTCATATTTATTTAAACATAAAGATAAGGTCTGACTGATTCATGCCATAAAGAAAGGAGAATGCAACAATCCACGATAGAATATCATAAAGACTGGATAACCGCTTCAACAAAGTATTGACTGCAGAGGAAATATGTCATAATTGTATTCCTCTATTCCCTGAAATTATATTTCCTTAAATTCATCAGGCATGTTCCACAATGTTATAATGGTTTTCCTTATTGTAGTTGGGACTTCATCGCTTCTTCATAAATGCTGCCAATCCACTCTCAAGTCGCTCCTCTTTCCCTAACAGGTTAGTAGCACATGCATATATATTCAAGTTTTCAACCATTCAACTTAATCCAAATGATAGGACATACATTCAAACAATTATATGAAATACTATGAATTATATATAGTATTTAGCAAAGTATGTCACTACTATCTAGCCATACTAGGTTTTGTAGATCTGACCATACTTATAATATGTTCATAAGTTCAAGTACTTAAAAGTTTCACAAGTGATTTGGAAATGTATTAGAAAAGAGCATAAAAATAGTATGAAATAAAGACAAATTATTTCCCCATCATCTTCCCCCTACAAGCATAATGCTTTTCCTCAAGCATTACAATTCTTAGCAACTCTCCTGAATTCTCCAACATCAGTCTTTCCTCTCCTTCTGCTTTTGAAAGTATAATAGAATGCTCTGGTTCTTTCCTAGAAGTCCATCCTGTAATCTTCCTGTAGTTGGTCCAATTATGTAGCATTAATAATATAAAGGCCATAAGTGGATGGAATGTCAAGGGACACCAGAGCTCATGCCAAAATTATCTTCCCAACTGCATGTATTTAGGTGCCCGGTGAATTGCTGCTTCTAGGTTGAGAGGACTATGTGGTTCAGCCTTCTTAAAAACCTCTGGCAACTTGTTCCATCTATCTCTAACACCAACTAGGGCTCTCTAAAATGTGAAATAAGACATCCCTTGATACTTCATGTAGACTTCTTCTCTGACAACAAAAATTCTATCCTTGGTTTCTTCTTTTGTACTCCCATAAGCGAGACCGAACCAGTCCCTTAGTAGAACATCAAACTTACTGCTTTTAGCCCTCAAAGATTACTGTTCTAATTTTTCTTGATACCTATAATTTTTCTAATTTCCTCTCATAATTAGCTTCATTGTGCATCCATGACATCAAGGATTTTAGATGTATGTATCCAATGTAAAGCAAGGGATTCCAATCAGTCTCTTCAGGAATAATGAAGTTATGGAGATACAACTCACAAAGCAAGTCTTGTTTCCAAACAGGAAGGGTTTGGTATAAACCATAAAATTCCTGAGCTATCCTAAACTCTAAATATTTATCTTTGGTAGTCATCATCAATTGGAACAAGAGAAATTGTTCTCTTAAGAAAATGACATATAATCTGGGAGGAGGCCTGCAAGCTATGATTTGGTCAGCCAATTTTAAAGCACGATCCATATTTTGTTTCTGTCTCTTCATTTTCTCTTTCAAGTCTTATATTTCCTCTTTTTGATCATCAATCAATTTTGGTATCTTCTTCCTCTCTTCTTTACATAGAGTTGTCTTAAGAACAAAATTATTGTATAAACTGAAAAGAATAGACTGTAGAGTAGGCGGGCCAAACTCCTATGGCTGAGTCTTTGTCTTTTCTTCTCTTTTTAGGCTTGCTCTAGATAATTAGTGAGCCAAGTTCTCCTAAAAGGTACAATAGCATTTGAAAAGCAAGAGTGTTTTGATGGTTGAGACAACTGAAGTATTTCCTAATTACCTTCCTGAACTATTTGATGAATTCCTCCAGGTTCACTCTAATACATGGTTGTCTTGTTATCACATCTGGAAAATTTGGTCAAACTGGGGAATTATCTGACACATACTCAACATGGGGTTCTATGGCAGGTTTTTATAAGGGAATAACTTGTCTATCTAGGGAAACTTGTGGAATTTTCCCTCTCATCTAAGAAATTATCCACAAGGGAGTCTCCATAACCTCCACAACTTTCTTTTTAATAGTTTTCTTTGGTCTCTCTACTACAAGAGTAGTTGGTGTAGGAGATGACTTCCTTTTCTTACTTCTTGAAACTGTAGGGTTTGGGGGTTCATTCTCAGGAACTGAAGTTCCTTCACTAATCTTTATTTTTCCTTTCTTCTGGGAAGAGGTAGGCACATTTCCCTCTAGAGTAGGAGAAGGTTCATTTTTCTCAAGATTTCTGGGTTCTCCTTCTTGGGTAGTTGTTTCATCATCTGGCTTGAAGGGTGTTGCACTCTCATTAATAGGTTGTTTAATAGGTTCATCCTGAGGTTGCAAAGTTTTGAACTGAACAAATTCATCCCATGCCAAGGGAGACACATCTCTACAAGATATTTCAACTACTAATTTAATTAGGCCATGGTGAGAAATAAAATTTGTTTTTCCTTTCTGGGTTTCTTCAGCACTAATGCTCACCATATTATATAGAAATTTTGGAATGTTTACTGGAAAATTATGCCTGAAATAGCTAAGAAATTTAAAATGGTGTGCATGCAAATGAGAAAAACTTCCTTCATAGGTGAGGTACCTTACAATGTTTGATGTAAAATTATTGAATGGGTCAGGAAGTGACATGTGCTTGCAACCCTTTTTGTTCACTTCTAACGGAGGGTTTGAAGGAAGAGTGAACTAAGCTGGAGATGACCTAGCATCGTGTTCATTAGGATATTGCTCCCCAATTACAACCAACCTGGTCACTTATTCAATGCATTACTCTATTTCCAAAACCATCAAACCCCATACATTTGCCTTTCCTTCCTCAAATGTGTTCATAAATTTGGTAGCTACTTCCTCGTCAAATTTTGTCAAATTTAAGAAATACCCAAGTCATCCACATGCATGGAATCTATGGACTACTTCTACATCAGTGAGAAGAATGGTATGGTCCAGTGGCTCATGATGCATCAAATTCCCTCCCATTGTTCCAAATTCTTTCTCCAATTTTTTGCTACAATTTGCCAATTCACAATTTTCTCTACTCTGCAATTTCCCAATTTCTTAATTTCTTTTGAAACACCCTGAAATTAAGCTACTAATTACACTTCAAACTACATATTTCCTTGCAATCCCTATGTTAAATTTTTTAAAAAGGAGCAATAATGACACTTTTGGCAAGGAATTGTATCTTTAAGTGCAAGTATTTCCACATAACTTGATTATGTCTTCTTAGGGTCACATCGGTTTAGAAATCAAGGATATTTGGGAATTGAGGTACGACACTTGTGCAAAAAATAAAAGGACTTAATAAAATAGAGCACAAGTACAAATTTGAATAGATAGATAATCTCTCTAAGAATGATAGGTACAACTAGTGGTGACATGGAAAAAATTAATACACTTACCTACCCCCTACAAAATTAAGACAAGTGTCCACACTTGTCACACTTAGCATGGGGTAACAAACTGGCGTAATGCCAAATTATATATATGTGCAGTATTAGATATAATTATCAAAATGTGTGTGCTAAAATTAGAAAAAAAAACTGAAGAGTTGTACCTGTGATTATGTTGCCACATGCATGAAAAAGGTGGTGAGAATGGAACGAGTGTTGTAGATGTATGCATCAGCTAATGTGGTATTTATTGAAAGCATAAAAGTATGGAAAAATGTGATGACATGGAGGATGTGTGGATGGAAGGTAGAGAAGTGGAGTGGGTTGAAAAGAAGAATTTAGAAAATGAATGGAGAATGGAACTTCATTAAAAATGAAGTGTTTATTATGAGCATACCCGAAGGAAAGTTAGGTTGAAGCTGCAGGAAGAAGGTTGATACCCTCTGCTGTAGGAAATATTACATGCTGTGCTTGTGGAATTGTGTCTCTAAATTACTGCATGAAATCATCCTTGGTCTTGGGATTGATGGTATAGACAAAGTCGATGCCTGTTAACCAATATTTTGAAATGAACTGGATCAATTGTTGCTAACTAGACTTCTCCATTGTCAAAGACATGATCTATCTCATATGGTCCTAACCACCTTGTTTGTAATTTGCCTGGTATTTCTTGAAATCTTGAATCAAATAATAGTGCCCAATCACCTACTGTAAATTGTTTGTTCTTGATGTGGGAGTCATGTCATTTATTCCTCTATTTTTGGACTATCTCTATGCGCTCCAATGCAGATTTTCTCATATCATCCAAAGAGTTGAGATGTAGCAGACGGTCTCACTGTGTTGCAGGGAGATCAATGTTTAGCTTCAGAGTAGTACGCAATGTTTTATGCTCAAAATCAATGGGAAACATGGCTACTTTCCAATACAACAATTCAAATGGAGTGAATCCTGTTTTTGTCTTTCATGTGGTTCTATATGCCTTAGACTTCTTCTGAAAGGAAGTTTCTCTAGTCACGGTGGTGGAGGTGAACTATTTTTGTGAGTATTTCTTCAATTTCTCTATTGGTAACTTTCGCCTAACCATTGGCTTGTGGATGGTAGGAACGAGACTTCCTATGTCTGATGTTGTATTCTTTCATGAGTGTTGTGACAAGGTTTGATGTGAATTGTGCTCCTTGATTAGTTACGAGCTCTCTTAGCACACCATAGCGGGTGAATATTTCTTCATACAGGAACTCTGCTACTTTATGATCACAGGCATACTTCTTTGCCTTCACTTCAACTCATTTGGTTAGATAGTCTGTGTATACCAGAATGTAGGAATTTACATTAGATGGAGGGTCTATAGGACCAATAAAGTCCATGCCCCACTTATCAAATGGTGTGACAACCACTTGTGGATGTAAAGGTATTTCATCTAATTTTGTAGGATGACCCATCCTTTGGCATTTATCACATTTCCTAGCATAATTGGCTGCATCTTTGTGAAGTGTGGGCATGTAATAACCTATTGCTAATATTTTCATAGTTATCCTCTTAGCTGCAAAGTGTCCTCCATAGGGCTCATCATTACAAGAATGGAGGATATCATAGATTTTATCTTCATGTACACACCTTCTCATGACTTGGTCTGGACCAGTATAGGACAATGTATTGTCAATCCAAGAAAATTGAAAACTTTTCTGAACGAGCAGTTTTTTGTCCTCAGGAGAGAAATGTGTAGGCATCTTGTCAACTTCAAGGTAATTGGCTATATTAGCATACCATGGGCTCTTGACAGCAATATGGAACAAATGTTCATTAGGGAATGTATCATCTATCATAGAGGTATCAGTGCCATCATTTTGGAGTCTTGATAAATAATTAGCTACAACATTTTCTTTACCTGGCTTGTCTATTATTGTTATATCAAATTCCTATAAGAGAAAAAGCCATCTTGCTAGCCTGCCTAAGATGACAGGTTTGTTCATAAGATATTTTATTGCTGCATGGTCACTATGAACAAAGATTGGATATCCTATTACATAATGATGTAATTTATTCAAATCATAGACCACTGCCAGTAATTATTTTTCAGTGACTGTATAATTTTACTCTGGCCCATGTAAACTTTTGCTGATATAGTAAATAGCATTTTCAAGGTTATTAGATTTATGGCCTAAGAAAACACCTATTGCATAGTCAGAAGCATCTGTATGTATATGGAATGGTAAAGACCAATCAGGCCCTCTAAGTACTGGTTTTGTTATAAGAAGGGACTTGAGATGTAGGAAAGATTCCTCACAAGCCGGTGTCCATGAAAACTTAGCTTCTTTTGTAAGCAAGGTGTATAGTGAACTAGCTATTTGACTAAAATTTTGAATGAAGTGTCTATAATAAAAAAAATGTCATAAAAAGGATCTAATATCATTTTGCTTATTAGATGTAGGCAATGTCAGAATTACCTTAATTTTTGCAGGGTCCACTTGTATGCCAACTTCTGAGATGAAGTGTCCTAGCACCACTCCTTGCATCAACATGAAATATTTTTCACTATTCAGGGATAGATTGTGTTCTTTACATCTGATCACTACTCTTCCAATTTTTTCAAAGCTTCTTCAAAAGTAACACCAAATGTTGTGAAATCATCCATATATATTTCCATGCAGTCATGTGAGATATCAGCAAAAATGCTGATTATAGCCCGTTGGAAAGTGGCTGGAGCATTACATAAACCAAAAGGTAGCACAAGATATGAATATGTTACCCAAGAAAATGTAAATGTTTTCTTTTCTTGATCCTCTAGAGAAATTCTAATATGATTTTATCTTCTATATACATCAAGAAAAGAGAAGTACTTTTTACCGGCTAAGGTATCTAAAACATGATCAACAAATGTCAAGGAAAAATGATATTTCTTTGTTGCATTTTTGAGTTCTCTATAATACACAAAAATTATCCATTTATCCCCCTTTTAGGGACTATTACCAAAGGTGAAACCCATTTACTGTCTGAGATTGGATAAATAAAACCAACATCTAGCAGCTTTTGCAACTCAGTCTTTACAATTTCTCTTAAGGATGGGTTAATTCTTCTCTGAGGTTGGTTGAGTGGTAGAATGCCTTCATTGATGTAAATTATATATGTAAAGAGATTTGGGTTCAATCCCATCACATCTCCATAGTCCCAAGAAAAATATTTTTCATGTTTACAAAGGAGTTGAGCTAACAATGTCAATTGTTGTGGTGGCAGTTTACTGTTAACATGAAGATTGTGGAAAGGAGAGAGCTCTACATTAGTTGTAAGCTCAAGCATTGAAACCATAGATATAGGGCTTGTAGATATCTCATAGGGTAGTAATTTGTGGATAATATTAGGTTCTACTGGAAAAATATAGTTCTCATAGGTAGAAAACTGCAGAACAGAGCTTTCATAAATATCTTTTACTGTGACATAGTCATTAGTAAGGATACTTTGAATCACATCATCATCTTCTTGCAATTTTAGGAAGGATTTCCTATGTAATATCATTAGTTGAGAAACAAATTTTAGATCTTCTTCCTCATCTCCCAAGTCTGGCCAAATAGGAGTACTTAACTCTAGTTGTGGTTGGGCAGGAGGATATAATGCTAACTTCTTAATTGTTTGGCCATCTGAGATTTTCATGTTACCTGATCTACAACTAATATTAGAATTAGTTGTGGCTAACCAAGGTCATCCAAGGATAACTAGATAATCAAAAATATTTACCTTGGGTGACAATATCAAGAAGTCAGCAGGATATTCCCATGAATCCAATGTAACTACTATATCTTCTATTATGCCATCTGGAGTGACAGTGGAACTATCTGCAAGTTGCAAGACTGTTGGAGTGGTCCTTAATCCCTCTATACTCAACCTATGCATGGTATCCTTAGTCATAAAATTTATAGTAGCTCCCAAATCTACTAGAGCATTCTTTACAGATTGACCATTAATTATAATATCAACAACTGGGCTTCTAGGGTCAGAGTACTTTGGAATGACTATCTTTCCCAACATAATATCTACAAGTTGACCTATAACACATAATATTTGGGGATTCTTTTTCTTTCATCCACGATTTTTGAGATAGGCTTCCTTAATGGCTTTCCCATAGAGAGGAACATCTTTAATAGCTTGAAACAGTGGAATCTAGATATGCATGTTTTTCAATTGGTCAAGGATAGCAAATGATGTTTCTTCCTGGTGTATAGGTTTGTCCCTACTAAGCCTTTGAGGAAAAGGAGGATTAACTGAGGTGTGAACATCAGTTTGAATTGATATATTAGTTGGTGTGATTGTATTTGGAAAATTATTTTCTAGAAGTGGTGCTGATCTTGCAGGAAGGTCTGGAACTTCCATTACAATAGGAGGTTCTGGTGTAGGAAAGGTAGTACTAGATCTCAAGTGAATATTAGTTATTTCCAATGCATAGGCAGGGTACTGTTGAGCATCAGGAACATATATTGGTTGCTGTTGTTGCTTGTTGTTAGGATTGGGTTGTGGTTGAGCATGTAATTGTGTTGGCCTTGGAGGAGGACTTGTGGTTGCAGGAGGTGGCATGATTGCAGGTTGAGATACTGGGGTTGGTAAGGTTTGATAACCAAGATTTTGATTAGGCCATTATTGAGGTTCTCTCCACTAGTTATATGGTTTCTAATTCCCATGTGGTGGATGCCATTGATTTTGAGGTTGTGGCCATTAGGTTTTATGTGGGTTAAACCACTAGTTTTACTGAGTATTAGGCAAGACATTGTTCCAAGTAGGTTGGGAGTACTGAGAAGGATTTTTAAAATTTTGGTTCTGCCATTGGTTATTAGAAGGACTAGAATATGGCAAAGGGTCCTAAGGCATACCTTGTCTTGAGGCCCATGGACGATGTTGAGAAACAAAGAATACTAGCACATCACCTCCTTCTATTTTCCTGTACTTAGTAGGAAGGTGTTGGCTCTCCAAACTTACTACCAGCTTGCACCCACAATCCTTCTTTTGCTGTCGACAGTGAGGGTAGTATTCAGCTAGTTATGCCTTGGCATCTACATGCTTCTTTTTGGCATTCATTTTATCTAGGTGTGTAGCAACATCATTGATAATATATTGCTTGAAATCTGACAGTAGGTTCAAGATTTCCATCTTAGAAATTCCTGAGCTATTTCCTTTAGCAAGTGTTGATCAAAATCCTCTGCCATTCTTTACGGTTTATCTTGAATAGTTAAGGCATATTTTCTTAAGATCATCCCAGGAATATTGAGATACATCTCCTCTATCCATAAGGTCTAGTACTTCAAGGTAGTTGTCATTTACTCTCCTCAAGAAAATGAGTTTTTGTGAATCCTCCTCCAACACATGTTGTGGATTCTTCTGCAAATTGTACAAGAAGCGTGAAATGTAATTGTTACCTAAATTTCCCATTCTATCAATTTTGGCTACAAGTGGAGTAAATGAGGCTCCCACAAGGGTAGAGCCCAACTTGTATTAAATTCTGCATATTTCCTTGACTTTATCTTCTTCTCTGCATTTTTGCTAGGTCACTGGTTTTACACCTAGTTCATGTCATGAAGCCCTAGATGCAAGAAACCCTTTGAATTCATGTTTGAAACCCTAGCTGATAGATGAATTGGTCTATTTCTTCATTACTTTTCCATGTCACTTAAGTGTTTTATAAAGTCATGTGCGCATTTACATTTCCCTGTTATCTCTTAGTCGCACAACCTAGAAGGAATATTCATATTTATTCAGTGACTTTGAGATTGCCTTTGTCGCGTAATCTCAAAAGGAAAAGGAATATGTTGTTTTGATCTGGAGAGTTAACATGAGCCATCGATGCAGATCAGATCCTATGGCTTGTGCTTGATCTCATGATAAACTCTTGGGTTAGCTATTTATCTCGCGACTTTGAGATTGTCTCAGTCGCAAAATCTCTAGATCTGACTAAGAGTTAAAGATGGTTTGCATTTTTGCCTTAGTCGCTTGATCTCCAAATGTACTTGGGGTTAAATGAAAGATTTTGATATTAAATAAGAGCTGTTGATTCTATTCCAATCTTGTGGTTTACGTGAAGTCTCATGACAAATTCAAAATTCAACAAAGTTTAGGAGATTACGCACATGCCGTTGATTCAGAGATGATCTTGTGGTTCTCATGAAATCTCATGATAAACCCCAGAGTTATAATATGATCTCACAAATTTGATTTTTCTTTCAGTCGTGTGATCTCCAGATGGACTAAGGTTAAAGTTAAGTCAGGTAAAGTTGAATATGGGCCCACCGAGTTATGAACTGAGCCGTTGATGCAAATAAAATCTTAAGGCTTGCATGAAATCTCAAAATAAACCCTTGAGTCAGAAAATCATCCCACAAATTTGAGTTTTGTTCAGTCGCTGAATCTCTAAATAAACCCGAGTTAAGGAAGTTAAGTCAAGTTCATTTCAGAGTTAGTTACGGATGAGATCATGGACATTGATCAAGATATAATCTTATGACTTGCGTGAAATCTCAGAATGAACCCAGAGTTAGGCCAGATGCTTGGAGATTGTGAGATTACTTGAGTCGCATGACCTTGAAATGAATCATAGTTACAGTGAAGTTAAGATGGGATTAGTTCAGAGTTTGAAATGATAGATTATGAGCCCTTGATCAAGATTTTATCGTATGCTATGCGTGAAATCTCATAAACCCTTGGGTTAGTAAATCTTCTCGTGACTTGGAGTTTCCCTCAGTCACCAAATCTCTAGATAAATCATAGTTGAAGTAGTTGAAGTCAAGTTAAGGTTATGAGTTTGTAAGGATGAATTATGTGTCATTGACCGAGTTTTGATCTCATGGCTGCCTCTTAATCTCACAATCACGATAGAGTATTCCATATCTTTCAGCGAATTTGAGTTTTCTTCAGTCACATGATCTCAAAACAAAATGGAATATGCTCTTAAGGTAAGGAGATTACACGTAGACCATAGATCATGTCTTGGATCTGGTGGTTCTCATGAAATATCATGATAAACTCAGAGTTAGAGAAATGATCTTGCGACTTGGAGACATAAAGAAATTTAGTTACCCAGGGTTAAAGATAGGTCAAGGAAGAGTTAGGAGTAATTTCAGAGACTAAAGTAAAGATTGAGAAATTTCCATTTAATCAAGTGGTAGACATAAATACTCAATGCAAAGATGCTCGAAATCTATCCATTAAGGCATCACACCTTGAAGACACCTGTCCATGGTAGGCTAGGCTGAGTCAAAAAGAACTAAAGTTAAAGATCGATCAAGTTTTGTTTGATTGGATGGATGGCATAAAGCCTCAATGACAAAGTGATTGAAATCTAATGATCAAGGCATTGCGCTAAGATGGCATGTGGCATTGATGACGTCAAAGGTCTTGGGTTGAAAAGACAAGATAAAGACATGACAAGTAAAGGAAATCTAATGGTGGGTGTAATCCCTTGATGGCCAAGATGAAGACATTTAATCTTTGAGGCATTGTGCCAGGACACCACATGTATGTGATCAGATCTGAACTCAAATATAGAATAAAGAATGAAGATAAAAGATAAAGATTAGCGGCTAGGTTTTAAAAGGAAAATAGATTCAAATCTAAACCGTTGATACAAGCACCTGCACCACCTGTGACCGTTTATATTCAAATATGATTTTTAGGGTTTCATGGCGGTGCCGTGGTCTTTTTAGTCTCAGACAGAGTAGATAGAGCAACCAACTTTTTTGGTTGAATTAATGGTGATGGGAGATACATTCATGATTGTATCTGATCTTCTGAGATATTTCCAAGTGCATTAATGATCAAACTTGACTATTTTTAGGGTTTCTACATTATTTATTGAGAATCTATTGTAGCCCTAACTGATCAGATGGATTGACTCCCGAGCCTATATGCTAGGGGAGGTTGTATATAAGTAGTTTTAGATTCTTTTTTAGCTAGAGGTGTTTTAGCTTATGCAAGATTTTCTGTGGCTTTCTCTCTGCCCTCAGGTTTTCATTTGTTTGTAATTTCTCATTGAATTCCAGATTATGTAAAGGTTTTCTGTGACATTTTCTCTATCCTAAAGATTTGCTTGTCTGTATTTCTCTTATTTGAAGCATAATATAATGGTTAATATTAGATAAATCTTGGATTTCTTGAGCCCTCTTTCTTTCTGCATCTTTGTGCACTACTGTGAATGATTTGATTTAGATTATCTTTTGGATATTGTTCAATCCCTTGCCATTTTGTCTCATTTCTATGCCTATTTGCTGGAGTGAATGTCTACTTGCAGGTCATAGTATGTGTCTATCTCCTTGAATATGCTATTGTTTGTGAAATCTTTTCTTTCCCTGAATAGCTTCTTTTCATTTCAAACCTCTTTATGAAATACTTATGCAAGCCTATTCTGAAAGTTGTGTTTTTCTAGATTTGAGGTTTCATGCTAGTTTTTGGTCACTGTGTTATAATTCATGTTGCCTTCAGTGCATCACCTATTAGGTCAAGTTTTCTTTTTAGTCATTTCCCTTCAGTTCTCCTTCTATCCCTTTTCCTTCCAAGTTTACTATCACGTTCAAAAGAAGATAAGGTGATTATCCAAGAGGAACCGACCTATAATCTAGAGGCTTCACTTTAGTTAACAGAGGTCCCACAACCTAGAAGTGATTCCCATGTTATACTAGATTTTTAGGCTCAAGTGCTTAATAGGGTGCAAAATTTAGTGTATAATAGTAATCTTCCATAGTTTCATCTTCCTTCTGTGACATTCAAAAAATGTCATCTCCTCTCAAGTCACCCCCTTTACAATAATCTTTATACTTTTTGCAGAAACAAAGTCTGCATCTCATTCCAATTGGTTTCTGCATCATCCCCTAATCCCATAAACCATCTTAGAGCTAACTCCTTCAATGTTACTGGAAACAACTTGAGCTTGTGACCATCAGTATTGTAGTCAAACCTTCGACAAAGAATGTCAAACTCAAACATAAAGGTGTCAGGGTCTTTAGTTATGAGGCCATAGAACTTTGGAAGTGAAGCAGTGGGTATGTTTTTGAGATTAGCATTATTGATAAGGCTAGGAATAGGAAATGGAAATGTAGGGTATGCCATTACTGGAGGTACTTGGAAATGATGTTGTTGCTAGGAAGAAACATTATCCAAAGAATCAGATGCAGTTGGGGTGGGATTGTCAAGAAAATTGGCCAAAATTTCAGCAAAAGGTCGAAGGTCAAATGGATCAAAAGGGTCTTCTTCAGATGAAGGTGCTGAAGGAAATTCAGGACTTGCATTGACAAAAGGTAATTCAATGTCTTCAAATTCTTAGTTCAGATTAACAGTTTCTCTTGGAAGGAATATTCCATGGACATCTCATCTTCTTCCTCTTCGATGCAAGCAAACAATTATGTAAACATGTGAAGTAAGTTTAGGACTGCAAACTACTATCTAGAAAATAAGAAACTATCTAAAAAAATGACTCAGTAAGGTCCTCAGCTTGACACCATCCCCGACAGTGATGCCAAAAATAAACAGCCCCAAAATAGGTAGTAATAATCACGCCAAAGCTTCTCCTAGGAATAGTGTATTTAAACTAAGTATTATTTTCCCTATCATGAAGTGTATTTAAATTGTCAACCCAGGGACGTATAATTGAAATGGGACAACATGATTTGTGCACTAAGTCTCTCAAAGAGTTATGTTACTTAAGCTGCAGGAAGGAAAATACATGAAAGGAACTTACACTATTGCTGCAGGAAAGTAAAAACACACAACTACTTAATGAAATTGATGCTAACAACTTTAAGTTCAAATTTAACCTATTCTATCAACCCAAAGCATTGACTATGATTATCCCTGTAAGTGTTGCAGGAATATACACAAGTTCTAATGCTGTAGGAGGAAACAATGAATTTTACTTGAAATGTTGTAAATGCTTAAACAATTTAACCTAGTCTACTCTAATCCACCTTCCAAGTGGGCCCCCTTGGTCGGCTTCTACTAACTATCAACATAGAATATAACTCAAAATCACTCCTTCATTGTATTTCCAGAAAAAATGATTATATCATAGTAAAAAAATACACGAAACTAAAAGAGTAACTTTGCTTTCAATTGCAAAAATGGTATAATCATCCAACTAACTACAATCTAACAATAATATCCCTTTATATAGATAATTTATATTTATTTAGACATAAAGATAGGGTCTGACTGCTTCATGCCATAAAGAAAGAAGAATGCAATAGTCCACGATAAAAATATCATAAAGACTGGATAATCGCTTCAACAGAGTATTGACTGAAAAGGAAATATAACATAATTGTGTTCCTATATTATATAAAATGATAGTTCCTTCAATTCATCATGCATTTTCCACAGTGTTATAACAATTTTCCTCATCGTAGCTGGGACTTTGTCACTTCTTCATCAATGTTGTTGATCCACTCTCAAGCCGCTAATGTTTCCCTGGTAGGTTAGTAGCACATTCATATATATTCAAGTTTTCAACCATTCAACTTAATCCAAATGTTAGGACATACATTCAAACAATTATATGAAATACTACGACATATATATAATATTTAGCAAAGTATGTCACGACTATCTACCCATAGGCTTTGTGGATCTGACCGTACTTATAGTATGTTCATAAGTATAGGTACTTAAAAGTTTCACAAGTGTTTTGGAAGTGTCTTATAATAGAGCATAAAAATAGTATGAAAAAAAGACAAATTATTGCCCCATCACTGGGTTTTATTCTATTGTCCATAACACTTTGGTTCAAGGAGCTCAACAAGAAATAGGGGAAAGAGACCCTAGTTTTGTGACGAAAATGATTAACAACAACAAAATGGAAATTATAAACACTTGAATATCTTCCATCTAAGGTGAAATAATCCATGATAACCTTCAAGACTTGAGCCCAGTGGAGCTTGATATTACTCATATTAACATAATCAACATTTCCCTTAACTAACATTGCTCTCTCTTCAACAGTTTTAGAGAAATCCTTAAAAGCCTTATTACCAATTTTCCTATCTTTGAAGTAATTCATGCCATCAAGCAGAAGACCCATAATATCTGTAATTAGGTCCAAATTCATAGAAAAATACTTACCCAAAATGTGCACTACCCCATTATCCCAACCTAAAGAAAACTCTATAGTAATATTTTTATTATTGCCATGCAAGCGCTGCCGATAATGCTCAACTCTTCCCTTCTTAAGTTTCTTCCAAATTTTTTTTTTATAAACCCATTTGCATTCCAAGGGTTCCTCTCTCTTAAGATCCCCTCCCATTTCTTCCTTCATACAAATAAGCTCTAGAATGTCATTACTAGACTTGTGCACAACCAGGTTGAGATCAAAGTTTCTCAAAATAGGCACATAAAACTCAGAATGATAAGCCATCAATGTGAGAGTTGTCTCAAACACCCACAAGCATGTGTTAAAAGATGAGTATTAATGATAATGTTCTCTTCCTACCACTTCACTTCACCCATAGATAAAATTTGTCTCATTTCATTCACAATCATCATTACTTCAAATGGTCCCCTCCTTTTGGTTAATCTTGTCATAATAAATGAGCTTATTAATGTCATCATTGATATTGTTTGTTCCAATCCACTTGCTGGTGATGTCATCTTTAACCCCAATGTTGGCTAAGAAGTCAATTTTCCTACCATTTCCCAACTTCCAATCCACTTGCAAGTTAATCTTGGTTTCCTGAGAAGTCAATTTTCCTACCATTTAAATCCTCTCTAGAAAGGATAAAGTCTTTTATAGTAGGATTGTTAAACAGGTATTTGTTTCTACTGATCGAGTTCCATTCTTTTCTTTCCTCATATATTCACCATATTTGTTTGGGAATAAGGGCTTTATTGAAGTTTTAAATAGTTCTAAGAGCAATCCCCAAACTTTTTTGGCTCACACACCGTTCCCAAGCAACTAAGATTCATCTTTTCTTATCTTCAACCCCCAACCACAAGAATATTTTTTGAATTCTTTCAATCAACATAGAAAATTTGTGGGGAATCTTAAAGAGACTCAATGCATAGACTGGAAGGTTTTGCATAGTTGACTTCAAAAGTTGAACTTTCCCAACATGACTTAGAATGACCCCCTTCCAGCCAGCCAACTTTCTATTAAATCTTTCAATGATTAAATTTTAGAATGCCTCAGGGGGTTTAGAGCTCAACGACAATCCAAGGTAAGATGAGGGTAGGACCCCAACACTGCAATGCAAAATTTTAGAAATATTTATTTGTCTCTCCTCGGGGGTGTTAATGAAGAAGATAGAGCTCTTATCCCAGTTAATAAGCTAGCCAGACACAATATTGTAAGTGGTTAAATCCATCTTCAAGTTTCTAGCCTCCTTGATAGTTGTTGCCCCCATAGTAAGAGTATCATCCACAAATTTCTCGTGGGAACAAAAGCTTCTAGCAGATGAAGGTTGGAGACCAGAGATCAGACCTTCTCCTACCAGCTTACTAATGTATCTTCCCAAACATTCAGATAGAATAGAAAAAATAATTGGAGAAATAGGATCACCTTGTCTAAGACCCCGAGAAGGTCTAAAGAAGTTGGAGGACCCACCTTTAACAATAACAAAGGAAGAGACAATGGAAACAAATTGCATTATAAGTTTAATAACTCCCTTATCAAAACCAAAGGCTTCAAGAACATTTAGAAAAAACTTCCAGTCCACTCTATCATAGTCTTTGTAGAGGTCTAGCTTCGTTAGGATTCCCTGTTTATTAGCAACTTCCAAAGAATGGATATTTTCATATACTACAATGATAGAATCCAGTATTTGCCTTCCATGAACAAAACCATTCTGTTGGGGGGAAATGATCGTATGAAGAATAGTCAGAATCCTAAAAGTTAACACTTTAGAGATGATTTTATAAAAGGAGTTGCAGAGACTCATAGGTCTAAATGCATTAATAGTATTAGCTCTAGGATTGTTAGGGATCGACACCAAAGGGTTTATGGGTGTTATTTATTGACAAAATAAAAATAAAACACTAGTTTAACTCCATAAAACTACTCCTAAACTATTAAAAAATGAATTGAAAACAAGTTCCATGAGTTTACAACATAAAATGGCCTTTATTCGTGCAAAAATGTATCCTAAAATCATGGGATGAAGCTCTAGTTTGGGCGGCTAGAGATGAACTTTCCCAGATCCACTTATCTAGAATTTTACTTGAGTTCTTCTAGTCGTAAACTAAAGGTTTATTTATGCACGACCTTGGGGAAGATTTTGAGACACACTAGAAAGAATATAAGAAATATATGAAGTTGAAAATTACCACCAAATACCAAAAGCGTGCATGTTCTTTTCTTGCATTTTTCACTTGCCAGCAAATGCGAAACCATCAAAATGATCCCAAAATTTATCTCCATAGATTTAGAGATGCACTACAAGCATTGGATATGTATCTCTATATGTGTTCACAACCTCATACATTTAGTTGATGTTTGGGGTCTTTATATCTCCTTCTGCACAATGGGTAAGAGTTAGTAAACCATTCAAGAGTTTTATTGAACTAACTAACTAAGAGAAGGAAGCAAACTAACTAAGAAAAAAAAAAAAAAAACCTAAATGCACCATCATGATCACACTCTGAACAAGAGCTCATAGTTTATCTCCCTTAGATCTAATTGAGTGTAGGGATTGTCAAGTTTAAATCTCAATTTTTGATATATCATTTATTTTAGGGTTCAAGGATGACAACACCCCATAAATGTTTGAAGGTTATCCCTACAAATTTTCAAAGATGATTCTTGAAAGTTAATCCCTAATACTTTTTGAAGATGATGCTCAAAAGGTCATCCCAAAATATTTTGAAGACGATCCCCAAAAATTTTCAAAGTTCATCCCTAAAACTTTTCGAAGGTCATCCATAATTTTTTTTGAAGTTGATCTCTGACACTTTTCGAAGGCCATCCCTAATTTTTTTTAAATTTTTGAAGGTCAATGGTGTTAAGGTCCCAGACCCATTTTGGGGGTCGGAGGTCTTGGGACCCCCAAAATCCCAAAATGACTTTCAGCTATTCCTTCAAAATTCTGAAGGGAAAATCAAGTTTTTGGGGATTGTGCACCTTGAAGGCCATTGCCATCCCCAAACCCTGAAAAACAACAAAAGCTCAAAAACAAAAGACTAAAAAGGAAAAAATAAAATAAAAGGAAAAAGACAAAAGGGAGGGCAAATGAAACTTCATCATCCAAGTTGTGAAGTATCGATCATTTCTTCACAATCTGACTTCCCCAAGGCTTAGATGATGAAGCTTCTAAAACCCACCAACATAAGGTAACATAAGGCAACAAATAAAGAGGAAATATGGTTTCCCTATTTTTACAAGAGGTAAAGTGGGGTGTGAGTTGTGAGGCACAACAATATTGACTTGGTAGGGTAGGTTCTTGGTCTCCTAAGGTATGTCTTGAATAATTTGCAATGTTATTGTGATTTATCCCCTATTTTAAATAATTTGGTTCACCTGCTCATCCCTAGGTCATTGTGTCTCTGTTTAATCCTTAATTTTTTTTAATGATGATGTGATACATCTAGTCTAAAATGGTTGTTTACCTAGTGCTCCTAGTTGGTGCAACTTAAGTCCTTGTTTTAAGTTCTTTAGACACATTGTTTTATCGGCCTCGACACTTTGCTCACCTTTTATTCTGGTTAGGTCATCCTATGTTATGAGTCAAGTTATTCTTCAAGCAAGTTTATCTATATGGATGGTTATAATTATTGTACCATTGTGTGTTTATCTCATTTTAAAAGATTCATTATCATTGCAGCTACAATTTCTTTTTGTATTGACTTATTTTCCTTGCAATTCAATCATGATCAACAATCCTGATTGATTGTGTTGTTGTGTAGTAATCCAAATCTATTCATATTTCTTATTGCACAATGATGCATGTTGAATTTTCAAAGGAGGTTAAAGATCTATAGTTATGAGATACATCAATAGTCAAGATTTTTCGCGTAGTTGTGCACTTAAAGTGAAGTAGATCATAAGGTATTTGGTGAATGACATTTGCTCCTAATTATACTATGTGGGTGTTTAAGATTTAATTTAAAATAAAAAGGTGAGGCTAACATATAAGTTAATGGTTCCACTTCCCGTGTTCTCATGAGTTATCTAGAATGGAAACATGTTATATGGTAGGATAGCGAGAAAGTGTTGAGTCATGTGGGTCCCTACTACAAACAAAGGAAAACATACTCTATGTCTTTCTAGAATGAAGTGATGTTGGATCCAAGTCAGATGCAATATGGTGGGAGATTTCCATGTGTCAAGTGAGACCGAGCATGAAGGAAATAAGTATCCTCATAGCCTTGCAAAGAGATTACAATGGAGCCCACTTTTACTGCAAGCTAAAGGGAAGAAAGAGAAGAGTCGGTAACTCATATGTTTTGGATTACAACACATGGGTAAATTGCACAACATGTGGTAGATATGGACACATAACTACAAACTGCACGAGGAAATGGATATGAAGATCAAGGAGCTAGACTAACTCCATAATGGCATGCTTACACTGTCATAAGGTCGGTCACCTAAGCAAGGACTACAGAGACTGAGTGACAGAGTCAAATACTTTTGCTAATGTGAACACTATTGAAGATATCAGGAGAATGAGAAATCAAATGTGGAGGAAAGATTCAAGCAAAGATGATGCTTGACCAAGTACCACAATTGGTGACACCTCATCTAATGGATCTGGTTATATCACCACCCCCACCTAAGCAAAACAAGTAAGTATGGAACTGCACTATACAAAGCTATATTTAACATCAGTTCCAAATATTTATGGATAATATGCCAAATTAGAATGAATGGAGATGCACTATGGTATTACTTTTTATGATTTTAAGAATCTAGTCTCGTCAGTCAATACATACCGAGCATCATCGGTATAAATATGAAAAACAACCAAGTTGTCAATACAAACCGAGCATCATCGGTAAACATGTAAAAGATAATGAAGTCTTTGCTACATACCAAGTGTCGTCGGTGAACATGTGAAAAGTGCAACTAAGTTGTCACTTACCCCAAATATTGTATACTCACCGAGGATAAATTCTTTGGTATGATGCCCGAGCGTCATTGTTACCGAGTGGTAGATGAAGCATTAAATGCACCACTTAGTTTATTTTCTATAAACAGGGCATCAAAGAGCTCATTCATTCACCAAGTGAAAAGTGAATACAACAGAGCAAAGAAGAGCGACTGAAAGCAACAAGTTTGTAGATTGATTCACAGTATATTCAAAGGTGACTCCAACAGATTCCTAGCATATACAATGAAGATCACGTAAGTACCAAGACTTACCGAGCTCAGTTCATTATGAAGAAAGCCCTAATTTCATGAACAATGGAAACTAGCTCGCGATTCATGAAGATCAAGAACACAAAGGACAAGAAGGTCAACCTAATCAAGAACACAACCTGTGAGGAGACCAACTATAAGTTTTTCCCTGAGGTTGCTTCACAACCCGATGACAAAGGAGCATTCTGAAGCATCCCTCCTAGGTTTTTACTAGTCAAAGATATCCGCGCATACATCCACTAAAAGATTGCAGAGATCAGAGATCTTGAGGTTGAAGAAGCTTACCAAAAGCTTTGCACAGATGGAAACCTTAAAGAAAAACACAAACACATTGAGGTGAAAGGGTTAACAAATGCCCTAATGTTCCCGAAAGAGTTCAAGAATGAGTGGATTCAGATAGTACTCAGTCGAGTACATGATAGGAAAATGTGGTTGGATGAACCAAAACCAATCACTAAGGATGTGATTCACGCAATAATAGGTTAACCAGTAACCGACAAGGCTAAAGCCCTAAAACATCCTTCTCACCTTGAGATTGAAAAGTTAACAGGTGCAACATGGGACAACAGAGGTTTGAAAGTTAACTCAATCACCGACCTAGAGATGAAGTCTAGTGCATGTGTGATTGGGTAGCTAGCCGATTGAACATCATAGCATGTGGAGCAGTTGACACTGCCTATAAGATTATAAAGAACGGACTACAACTGGAATTATTCAAGCTGCTACTGAAGCAACTAGAGGAGAATATGAGAACTATTAGATCAAACAGATCTAATTCATGTAAGTTCAGTTCACTCCTTATGTGCACATTCTTATACTTTCAGAATTTCTTCCCATCTGTCGGTAATGCCAATTGGGACACAACCCGATCAGTAACTACACAAATTAGTGAATTCATTAAGTCACTAGGGGACAACTTCACATCTGTGATGGATGCATACTTCACCACCTTCAAGGAAATAATGTAGAAGAGAATGCGAATACCTACATAACTGGTGGAACAATACATGGATGACATATGTTTCATAGTGGACACCGAAACCACTCTAATCAAACCATCTGTACCAAGAACAACATGGTTACCACCAGTAGACTATGAGATCAACATTGATCAAGCTACAAATGCTATTGAAGCCCTGCTAAATGAAGCAGTGGACAAATCATTGAGTAGATTCAGAATATATGAAGAAGCCAAGTATAGAATAAAAAATAGCTTAGTAGTGAAGAAAATCGACAAGAAGAAAACAAAGATGGTGAAAACACTTGAGAAGAAACTGTCGGTAAATGATGAAGAATCAAGATGTCACCGAGGGACAATCACCCAAGAGTGAAGGTAAAGAGATAATTGACTCTGAATCTACTGAGTCAGATGCACCACCAACCAAGAAATCAAAGGTTACAAATTTAACAGTTGCATTAAGGACTAGAAGCAAAACTACAAAAAGATACAAACTCACCACCAATAAAGAAAGGTATAGTAAAGACTTATCGGAAAAGAAAGCCTCAAACTGGGTAATCAACACCAAGGCAAAGAAGAAGATATATAAGAGGAAAAGAGGATAAGGAAGATACTAAAGATGATGAGAGAGAACAAGGACTCCAAACTGAAAAGCTCAAAGTTCCTAATACAGTTGATGAAGTTACAGAGTAAATCATCAACACAGGGAGAATATCACATCATAAGATTATACAATGGCTAACCTTGTCTCCCAGAGATCAAAATAAGATAGAAGAAGCCATAATTAAGGAAATGGTTGCATACAAATATGTACCAATACAATTCAAAAAGAAAATGCCACAAGATCTTAATGACAGAATATCATCAAAATGGACATATGCCTTGCATACAGAAAAATAGATAAGGGAAAGATCCCTAGTTACACTCATACCACCCAAGTCAATAGTTCAAGAGATTGATTCAACAATGAAGGAGGATGCAAAGAAATTCTCAGCAAAGATGAGAGCATACAAGGTACTTGAGGACAGGTTAGAAGAACTAGACAAAGAAAGCAATTAGATTTGGAATGGAATCTTCAATGCCCCCAAGAAGGTACTAGCTCTTACTGAGAAAGATCACAATGAAGAGAAAGAGGTCAAATAGAGCCCAGAGCATATATTCATCAATGACACTGAGGATGTCAATCCTATAGATTTGAAAACAGAGGCAAGTAAGGCCATGGATGACATACCTCAGATATTACAATCATTAGGGGAAACAACAGATATCACAATCAAAGATATAACTCAAATTGATTCTGATGATGATCCCAAGAATGATGAAGATGTAACTGATGCCACCGAGAAAGAAAAGGAAAAGGATACAATGAATGTTGCACAGGTAAATGTACAAGGTCACATGCCTTTATTGATACAAGCTATCAATATCATTACTAAAGAAAAGGAAAAGACACCTGAACCTAATACAAACATACTAGAGGATAAAGATGATAACCATGGGGAGCAAAAGGATACAAATGAAGAGTAGAAAGATACAAGTGGAGAGGAGAAACCAAGTGATGCCAAGAATATAGAAGAAGAAGACAAGGCTGCAGATAAAGATAAGGTTCATGTAGAGACATCTACTACCAACCAGTAGGTTCATACCGAGAAGCATATAAAAGGAACAACACCTCCCACAAATTCACCAAAATCAACAAAGAAAGAAAAGGCACTTGCTATGGTACTTCATTCCCTTGCTTCTAGTACAATTTCCAAGAAGAAGAAGAAAAGAAAAGCACTGGTAACGCTTGATAAAATCATAGATATATCCAACTGTGATCCAAGGACACTGGATCCCAAGTCACTAACCAAGTATGGTGAACTTCACAAGAGGAAGGCAATACAAGACAAGCTCAAGAAAGAGAACAAGAATTCCCAAGTCCTGAATAATACAAAGGAAATATTATTTCAGATTGTACTTGATACTCAAGTTGATCAAAGTGCCCCAATACTTGATCAATTAGTAGTTCTAACCAAGGCCATTACATCACAAAATGTGGAAGCTGACAAGGTGATTGAAGAATGTGTAGAAGAGAAGTGTCATTAAAAGCTAACAAAGAAAATCAACCAAGAAGTGGCATAAAATAAGGTAAATTTTTTTGAACTAGTTACTACATTGGAACCAATATTATCAGAAGTACTCAACTTAGTTCAAAATTTGTGCACATTAGAGCATTTCACTACCGAGCATAGTGAAAAGATAGCCAAAATAGATGAATATCTTAAAGCTAGTGCACAAAGTCTCACAACCGAGGAAAATGCATTCCAATTGCATTATGAGATGATTGTAGAATCCGAAAGGTTGAGACTTGAGATACAAAAGGATGAAAGAAAAATCAGATATGAGCTAACCAAGCTCCAAGCTATGTTACTTTCAAATCTCACATTGCTGTTGAAACATATGACTTCGGCAAAAACATTAATTGCCACCCCAGAGATGTCAGTTACCGAGAGTATATATGACATGCAGGCTAGAATCACTTTGGCACACATGAACCTTGAGCATTTCAAGGAGAAATGGGAGAAGCAGATGACAGATATTCAAAAATCCCATTCCCACATATTTGACAAGCTGTAAGTATTACACCTTTGTCATTACTTTCAAAACAAGGGGGAAATATATAATATGCAAAAGGGGAAATATGTGCAAGAGGGAAAATGTATTGCAAGGGGGATATTATATGTATAAAAGTCAAAGGGAAAACATGTCAAAGGGAAATACACAAAGGAGGATATATGTACATACACTGTACTCAGGAATGCACATAGGGGGTGTCATTGACAAAGGAAACACTTGGTGTATATACTGAACATATCAGTTAATTGCAAATATATGTCTTTGATACTAATGCCAAAGGGGGAGATTGATAATCCTAACAGATAATAATTTATCATTAGTATACAAGGAAATAATTTTTGGATTGTTGATTACATGATCGCCAAGTGACAGCATTCAGTCAGACACAATGGTCACCGAAACAGTTAAGTGCAGAGGTCACCAAAATAGACAAGCATAGTGGTCACCAATATCAGTGAACATTGAGAACACTATCACCCACAGACAGTTTATAGAGTAAACCAAGAACACATTTTATAGAGTAACCTGAGAGTAGTATGTCTATAGAGACATCACCAAGCACCAGTCTACCGAGAGACAATTTTATTCCCGAGAAAAGTGGATCTGAGATACACGTCAGCTAAAGCACTTCAGTCTTAAAAATAGCTTTGTGCTTGGTTATAAAACCATTTCTTGAGGATCAAGTAAAGCATATGTAATATTTAATCAGTCTAACTAATTGTAAACATGCAAACTAGGAGATCAAGGTCAAGTTGTAAACCTTTGATCATAGAGTTTTTATTGTAAAACGTGAAACCTAATTAGGTCAACGCATTGTATAAATAGATGTAGGAATCAATCAGAAGATAATGATTGTAGCTGCACAAGGACATGTATGGATCAAACAGAGAGTTTCATGCAGAAGGACACAAAATAAAGAATTCAGTTATGAAGAAATAAGATTCAAGGCTACCGAGCATAACAAAGGTATTATCCATCACTATAGGTGATGCATACATTATGTGAACTTAAAGAATCTGTATTTAGCAATTCAAGATTGCATACCATCAGGTCAACAAGTATTTTTGACTACTCTCTAACAATTGTAGCAAATATAAGAAATCCTTTAAGAAGGTGGACTTAACAGTCTTATTGTAAATCTCTTAACCGAGTGCTCACTTAATAGTGTTGTTTAAATATCTTAACCTAGTAGACCTAACCAGTCTAAAATGTTACTCCTAACAGGGTAAGATCATCAGAAGTGATCACACTTGTAGCCTTAACCAACACCTTCCATTCTGCAGATAGTGAAACTTTGTGAGTTTCATCCCCACTGTAGTTTTTACCTTCTAATAGGGGTTTTCCGCATTACCAATTCTTGTGTCATGTGTAACTAAGTTTTATGAATGTTTCTACAAATGTTTACATGCAATTACATTTATGTTTTGGTATTACATGCATAAGGTAGAAAAACAATATGGTCGGTAATGCAAGAACATATTACTAAAGGTTAAAGTGATTAAAATTTTAAGGGTACTGATTCACCCTTCCCCTCTCAGTACACACCATTCCATTATTTCAACAAGATCTACCTATTTTGTGGAAGGTTTTAGAGCATTGGGCCAAGGTTTAATCCTTTAAGGAACCTTGTTTATCCCTAAAGGGGTCACAATTAGGATCACAATTATTCTAAAACCATAATTCACATCCAAGTTGACGAAAAACCTTCTACATGAAAGACACACTATAAAAGGAGGTCAAAATCTTTAATAAAAGGAAACAAAATAAAAGAAGAGATCCAAGGACTAGAATATGTTTGAATAAGTTCAAAACAAAGTGAGAAGATCAAGAGTAGCCCAAGGAAGCCAATGTTCATGATTGCGCTAATGTGGAAGTATCGATATTGCTTTGTAATCAAACAACTACGATCTAGCATGTTGTAAACCTATTGCAAGAGAAATTGATGATGCAACTTTAGTTATTGATTACACATATATTGAATCATGTCAATTGTCATAAGAATATATTATTTTAAGTATTAATACACATAAATTGTGTGTGTTTATATTAACAAATTGTATGGTTCAATAGTCCTATATTAAATATCCATCCATAACTAGACCATCTAATGTTCATAAATTTAGGGTAATCACAATCTCAATATTACCCATGCTTTATACTGAAATACAAAATTAGGGAGAATTAAAACTTAAATATAGATGCAAAGATAATGGGTATTTGATCTACTAGTGAAGTTGAATGGTTATGAATGAATCCATTAGGAATCAAGTCTTGCTGAATGTATGACCCTTATACCATGAGGGATGAAGCTGAGATCATGTCTCAGACAAGTTTGACGGAATGTATACTCCTTGGTTCTCAAGGCTCTCATCAAAGAGGTTTCAGCCTAAAGACTCATGCTTTCTATTTGATAGCTAAAAATTCTTTATAAATGATATAAAATCTTCCAGTATATATATGTGCACACAAAAGCCAAATGACCAAACCAGCTAGCTAGCATTGGAGACCAACTCAGCCTCTCGATTCTCTAGTGTTAGTTTGAGAGTCAGGCTGATAATTTTGTGATAATAATGGTAATAGAAAGAATGTTCTCCTTCATGAAGAAAGAAAACAAATGTTCCATAGATTGTGACTGATGGATTGTAATCAACACATCAGTTGTTTGCGTGTGGAAATTGTTTCCACTATAAACAACTGGTGTTTCGTACTGAATGTATTTAAAAAGTTGGATTAGAATAGCATTTGTTTATCCACATCTTTTGTTCGTTTTATGTTTTCTTCTTCTCTGTACTTTAAGAATATGACTAGATTTCCACTCTTTTTAAATATCTTCTCTATACTTTAAGAATATAACTATTCCCACTCATTTTTTCAATATCTAATACTATTTTTATAAATAATCATGTAGAGACTTCCAAAAATGATAATGATAATATTCTTCTAGTTTATATTGTGATTGAATCTTTAGCCAGTAGAGTTTTGAAGTACAGATAAGAGAACAGAGAACAATTTCCTGCACCAATGCAATTGAATTGATGCAAAAACAGAGATTTATTTAACTTACAATAACAAAGTTTGTCTGCATAAAAACAAAGTTTACATTTAACTCTTAAAATGACATTTGCGGCCAAAACTAAATGTATTTCTTAAGAACAATCTAGTCACTAAACACTCCATTGAATGTTTTTTATAGTCCTGTCATTTCAATAAATTTGGCAACTTAAAATCAAATAGCTGTATTATTCCACCCAATTCCTCAACTACAACAAATTTGCAATTTGAAATGATAGATTAGACATGGTTTGTTCCTGAAAATACAAAAATGAAATGGAAAAAGATCTGTATAATGGTAAAGTTAAATCAATGAAATGGAACATATGTGTATACTGAAGCTTAAAAAATGGGCACTTGATCTAAAAAATTAACAAACACAAGCGATTTCACAAGTACTCCAACTTATTTTTATAGATTAGGAAAAAATATTAAATATTATTTATTTTGGTAATAGATTATGGAGTGTAATTGATAAATAGAATATGTTAAAATAATATAGTCTGTAAATTTTATAAATTATTATTGTGTACTCTAGAAACTCTATATCTTTGACAAATACTATGATTATGAAATGTGATTGCATATATTGATAATGCAAATAAGTTAAAATAATCTAATTAAAAAATTTACAAATAAATAAGTTAAAATAATCTAATGAAAAAATTTACAAACTATTATCATAGACAGTGAAAATTTCATATCTTTGACCATAGAATGATTATGGAGCATGACAGAAAATTTTGATAAAGAAAAATAAGTTAAATAGTCTAATT
Organism: Thuja plicata; assembly: GCA_018584345.1. Lineage (NCBI taxonomy): Eukaryota > Viridiplantae > Streptophyta > Pinopsida > Cupressales > Cupressaceae > Thuja > Thuja plicata. The sequence goes on along the minus strand of MU226272.1, from coordinate 572,367 downwards.
TAGAAATTTTATAAATTACTATCATGTCTTGAAAATTTCACATCTTTAACAAATATTAGATTAGAGAATTTGATAGAATTTTTTTTTTTTTTTTTGTAAAAGTGGCTAAGCCAAGAAATAATTTTATTCATAATTTAAAAAGATTTACATTTGCCTGGTTGAGGTGGGCATACCGGTGGAGGAAGAAAACCCCCGGTTGTAGCCTGTGTAACAAAATGTTGGACAGACCAACCACCTAACCTACCCAACTCGGACAAAAATATTCGACAATGACGATCATGGACCCAAAAAACCATTCCCAAACCCAAAGCAGAGAACAATAATCCCATTACAAAAAGGAGTCAAAGACTCAAACCGATAACCCCAAAAAACCCCACAACCAAACAAAGGTACCCAATGTGCACCCACAAAATAAAGGAAGAGGTAGAAGAAGAGGAAGTAGAAGAAGTAAGAGCTAAGGAAGATAAATAATCTAGTCAGAGAACGGTGGGAAGGTTGCTCGCAACCTCATCCGAAGGAAAGTCATCCTTCAACAGCGGAAGCTGGTCCACCAGAGCCGGTGTGACAACTTGAAGTGGTGGAACTGGCAAAATATCATCACTTATGCATCCATCCATATGCATAATATTAGTGTGAATAGTGAGCCAAGGGATCAACAAGATGAGGGTCAGTAGTGCTCATAAGTCGGGCATATTCCTATGTAAGATAAGTGAGACCTCCATCCTGTAAGGATTACTTAATAACAAAAAATATATTTTGATATCCATTATATAACATAAAAGTCTTAAAATCAGTTAGCCCCGCCATTGTGAAGAATCCATAAATAAATCTTGTAAGTATGTAATAGTCGAAGCAATAATTCATCACCATAAGTTCTTTCAACCACAACCTTCTGTGAAATATCAAAAACAAATCGGGAGTCTTGAGCCAAATCGATTAGGTCTGTCAAAAAAAAGAAACAACCTCTATAGGTAGGCCAAAGGCATTCTTTGACAGCCAATCAATACCCTGCAAAGTGTGAACTATTACTTTAATATGTGCACATGATAAGTTCAAAACTGTTCCCAATTTAGCAGAATAGTATGGAAAATCATTCTTATCCTCCCACTGTTGATGAGGGAGTTAAATTCTATACATTGTGATAATGACACAATGACAATGATAGAGACTAAAAATCCATGCTATAAATCTATACACAGTTCCATCAAATATAATGCTGACCAATCAACAGTAGATATCCCCACATCCCTCATCATGAATTAGACCAAATGAAAGGCCCAATACATCATAATGAATATGAGGAATACTTCTCAGCTATGCATAAAGCCAAGAATTAATTTTCCAAATTTTTGTGATTCATTTTAAAGATGGAGCAGAGTGACCAAGCCAGATGAAGGCATATTAATATGGCTCACTTAACCAAAAGCAGTGGAGGTCCCATTCCATACAATGAACATAAAAACTGAAATCAGAAAGATATAGTTTATAACCATAAAATAAAAAGGATTACAACATTAGAGTGAATAAGAATAATCATATAGGCTAAACTCACCCACCATGATGATTATAAGGACAATTATACCAAATGTGAGATTAACTATTCCTGCACCTCTTGCAAAGGGGGCCGCTCATCAATTACTTTGTTAGCCAAAAAATCTGCAGCCCTATTAACCTCTCTATAACAATGTCTAACTTCAAAAATTTCAAAGCAATGTAACTGGGTTAATATAGTATGAAGTCTATACTGTAACTTCCAACATGAAAAGTTTTTCTTCATAATAATGTTGTAAGCAACCATAGAATCCCCTTCAATTATCAAATTAGAAATGTTCAAAAGGAGTGCATGCAAGAGGCCTAAAATAAGAGCCTCCAATTCTGCCACATTATATGTGTTAGGAGGTAATCTCTTACAAAATGCTTTAATAACTTTACCATCAGAATTTCTAATGATTTCCTCAGCACCAGAGATCCCAGGGTTACCCCTAAAAGATCCATCAAAATTTAATTTGTGAAAACCAATCGGGGGAGGAGACCATGTAATATGTGTTCTCAAAATCAAAGAACCTATGTTGGGTTGAAAAACATGAGGGGAGTGTGATTGGACTAAGGGCCAGTTAGCTTGGATAAGGAAATCCCACTTGGAAAAATATTTGGATGAATGGAGGTTTCTAATATGATAAGATGACATAACCTCAGAAATGGACTTCTCAATCTCATATAAAACATCAGCCAATGAAGAATGTTTTTTTCTGAATATTCTTTCATTGTTTTTGAGCCAAATGTTCCAAAAGAGGATGGAAGGGAAAATATCCCAAAGAGGTGCAAAGGTGGAGGATTTGTATAAGGAAGGATAACCTCAAAAGAGATCACATAGAATGGGTCCCACAATTGAATCCCAACCCAATTTTCCAAACAACCAATACCAACAGTCAAATGCAAAAGGACAATGCAAAAACAAGTGATTTGCTGATTCTGTAAAGTATCTACAAAGGGTGTAAGGGAAGATAGTTGTAATTCCCAACCTATGCAATCACTCACTAGTCAACACTCTATCCTGAATAGCTATCCATGCAAAGGTACCAGCCTTAGGAAGATAGGCTGCCCCCATAACAATATGGAGGGCCAATAATCAGAATGATTAGAGGGGTTCAAATTAGATTCATATCCAGACTTAACAAAATATTATCTTGAAGGGGATCCAAGCCAAAGAAGTTCATCCTCTTGTGAGGTTGAGATAATAACACATGAACTCAATTCCCTACGGAGATCTGTTACCTGCCCCGTAGCATGATAAAATTGGGACAAGTCATTCCAATAGGCAGATCCATTAACCATGTATTAAAATAATGACATACTTTATCTCCCCAAGCAATATTTAATTGGGAATCAAAAGGGACCCAATCTTGGATTTCACACAAGGGTTTATGTCCATTCCAAGAATCATCCCAAAAGCGAGCCTTAGCTCCATTGTGAACAAGCCAAGATAAAGAAGGGAGGAGAAACTCCCTACAAGAGCATAAAAAAATCCACATTGCAAATCCATGAGGGAGAGATAAATTAGTAAAGATTCTCTTCCGGTCAGGTGAATCTAAGTATTATCCCTCATAAGTTTGACCCATTGCAATTGAAGGTTATGATAAATGATAAAGTTTCCACAAAAGTTTAGTACCTAAATCTTTATTCTGAAGAGTAAGGTCTCTAATACCATCACCTTGGGAAAATTTAGGTTGACATACCTTATGCCAAGCCAACAATGACAACTTTTTTTGAGAGACATTTTCTACCCAAAGGAAATGTCTTAAGATAGATTGAAGTTCCTATATGGAGTGCTTGAGCACGTTTAGAGTAGACACCAAGTATATATGAATGCCATTCAAAACTGTCTTAATCATAAGTAGCTTCCCTGCTAAAGTCAACCATTTAGGTATCCAAGACGATCTTGTTAGCACTATTAAAATATTGAAGTTTTCCTGGCTCAAAGTGATGAAAACCCTGCTAGGTCTTGCTATCTCCTTAGGCCCTCCTTTCAAATTTATAGCCGTTGGTGGAAAAACCCTAAGTTTTTGGCTCACATTATAAAATGAAGTTACCTTTTTGGGTCACTTAAAATATTTTTGGCCCATGTGTCTTTTTGTTTCATGTCCGAGCGAGGGCATTCCTTGTTTGTTTTTCCTAAGTCTCGGCGGGGGATGAATTAATTTTGCTTTATTGCCCTAATTTTTAACATCCCCAAATTAATTTATGTCTTTTCCATCTCCCATTCTGGTCTATCTCAATCCAACAATGGGTGCTTTCCCTTAACCCTAAAGATGATGCCTTTTTACTGATCAAGGCATTGTGCCTGTTCGCTACGTGTCTTGTCAAAGCCAAATATTCTTTCAGATCCGGCGACTTGGCGAGGTTCTTTATCTCTTAATCTTTGAAATAAAGGAATATGCTCTTATGGATTGGGAGATTACGCGTAGGCCGTTGGTCTTGTTTTAATCATGTTCTTGGCGCTAGATCTCTAGATTAAAGTTGAAGTATTACTTTCCTTCAGAGATCTTGCAAGGACCGTAGATGTCTTTTGATCCTGTGGCTGGCGTTGAATCTCTGAATGTGACTATCGTTAATAAATTTATTTAGTGACTTGGATTTTCCTTTATCTTTGAATCTTTATATTTAACCATGGTCAGACCAATTCAGGTAAATTTTGATCAAGTCGGAGGAAGATCTATAGTGGGCATTTTTCCTTAATCACGAGATGCAGTTAATTTACCTTTCGAGGGATTGTGTCGCGTCAACACGTGGTGAGTTGTCAGATCTTGGGGCCCGTCAAAGATAAGGTTAATGGTCATGTAGATTCAAGTTGATCCTATGGTCAGATCTTTTCCTCAAAGATAAGATGCACGCCAGATACTGATCAAGGCATTACGCCTAATCGCCACGTTTAAAGTTGAGGCTATGGACGGGTAAAAGACAGATCAAATTTAAGTTCAACAATGGTTGTCGCTTTTCCTTAGAGCACAAGATGAAGTTCTTTATGGTTTAAGGCATCACGCCTTTTTGCCACATAGCATTGTTGATATCATCAATTCCAGGTTTTCAAGGGCCAATAAAGGTTATGCAAATGCAAGAAGGTATACAACTATCACTTCCCCTTGATCACGAAGATGAAGCTTTTTACCATTCAAGGCATGATGACAGAGTGCCACGTGTTCATGGTGGGGCCAGGCTGATGTCAAATGATGATTAAAGGGTGGTTAGTTCAAATTTCATCTTGTAGATGACACTTTTCCTCAAGCCAAAGATGCATGAAAGATAGTCTTTAAGGCAATGCACCACGGTGACACATGGCAGTTAGTGGGATCAGATCGATGCTTAAGTAAAGTTAATATGTGATCAAGTTTAATTTGATTGTGTGGCTAGCATGTTTCCTTTAAGAAGAGATGATCATTAAATAGTGTTTGAGGCATTGCGCCTATATGACATGTGTCCTATCCGGGAGGTGGGACCTATGGTCAGTAAAGAGGTGGTCAGGTAAGCTGTAGTCAATTTAAATCATATATGACAGTGGGTATAAAGCTTGAAGGTAAGGATGATTGTCTAATGATGTTTGAGGCATTGTGATTATTGGACATGTGTACAAGGTGGGTCTGGTCAACCCAAGTCAGAAAACAAAAGGAGATTTCTAAGAGCCATTTGTAGTGTGCCACATGGAGGTTGGTGGGACATATGTTTTCAAAGATAGGGATGGTTAAAGGGCTGATACATATGAAAGGATCTAACAGATTACATTTTTCCTTAAAGATAAGGTGATCGAGATATTGTGATAGAGGCATCATGCCTGTGTGCCATGTGGCCGATCTGATCGCCAGCCTGAGTAATTAGGTGAAGATTGATGAACCGCTTTTAAAGTTGATAAAGGTTTGAATCTCAGTTATTGATGCTTTGTTCTGCGCCACTTGTAGCCATTGCAATAAGATATTTGAATATTTAAATTGGTTTCGCAGGGTTTCAAGTGGCAGCGCTGCTTTCCAAGACACTGAGTTGTTTAAGTGGTTTGATTTTATCTTTTGGATAAATTTATTGAGGTCTTAAGGTAAAAATGGATAGTATTTTTTTGACTATGGTTATATTTTTTCTACTAGAGCTATTTAGGGTTCTAATTAGATTGTTGTTGTTTTTTCATTCATTGGTCAACTTATTTCTTTTAGACAAATTAGGTATGTAGATCAGATTGCATTTCAGATCTTTTTAAGAAAGATCAAACGGTGGAGAAAGAAGGATAGGTGTGAATCAGATGCAGAAGGAAAGATGTTAATCAGTTATGAATTCTAGGGTTTCCTTCTTCTATATGTATCTTTCTTTTCTCTATTGTAAGGGTTCCAATTTCTCTATGAGAATTCAGAGCAGGTTCCAAGTGTGGTTCCTTTGTAAATATTTCTGCCTTTTCTTTTCATATAGGGTGTTCTTAGTTCCTTTTTGGTGCCAGAGAAGGACATCATTGTAATAGAAAGCATCATGAATGAAATGCCAGTGTTTTTTTTTTGTTATCAAGTTGTCTCCATTTGATTTCTAAATCATAGAGATTAAGGCATCAGGGGTGTTTTGGTTTTGTTCATTATTGACCAGCAATGGATTCATTTAAAGGATGTATATGATTTAGGATTTGTTTTCATATATGTATGAGTTGGGGTATCAAGGGTATTTCAACTTGTCTTTCAATGGATGTTGATTAATGTATTGTCTATTCCAAGGTCTCTTCGAAGGGGACAGTTAAATACTTTGAGTAGGTAGTTGCATATTTGAATACACAGGTGGATCCAAAAGCAAAGCTTGATTAATGGGGGTATGTTTGGTGTAAGACATTAGACATACTAGAATGCGTTGTATTTTTATCCATAATCTTCTTTGTAGTGTTATGTTTAACTCTATTGCCCATTGGATAAGACACTGGTCTATGAGAGATCTGGGGTATTTCAGAGATCCATTAATCTCAAAATATAATTGAAAATAATTTCCCTTTCATGTTGGTTGAAAGAGTTAAGAGTAGTTCTAGTTTTCAAACATACTCTATGCAAGCAGGATACTGCATAATAGTTGATGAAACATTGAGATACATGTTACCCATAGGTTTGAAAATATTCCACAGTTATATATCTGCAAGCTGTTATTTGTCACAAGGAGTCATGTGTGTGTAGAATAGGTAGTGCCCACCTGAGTGATGTGGAGCTCAAAGTGAAGGAAGTCTTTGAACCTTGTTGAATGTTGGCTTTCTCTTGTCTCCTTTCTACACAGGGTGTTGAGTTTGTGCCCTAGGTTTGCAATCCCACAGCCTAGTCTCAGAATCTTACCTAGGAAAGGAGAGTGCAAGAAAAAGAACCAACAGATCTTTTCATAGAAATGTTGATTTTTTTCATAAATTATTCTTATGTATTGAAATTTTAATATCTTTGAAAAATACTATGATTATGGAGTATGTTTAGAAACTTCGATAAAGGAAATAAGTTAAAATAGTCTAATCGAGAAATCTAATTATTGTCATGTACTAAAAATTTCATTTTATAGAGTGTGATTGGAAGGTATTGATATAGAAGATAAGTTTAAATAGTCTAATCCATATATTCTAAAAACTATTGTCACAGACTCCAAAAATTTCTTATCTTTGACAAAGACTATGATTATGGAGTGTGATTGGAAGGTACTGATATAGGAAATAAGTTAAAATAGTCTAATCCAGATATTTTACAAACTATTGTCATGGACCGTGCAAATTTCATATCTTTGACAAATATTATGATTATGGAGCATGATTGGAAACATTGATAAAAAAAAAGCTAAAATAGTCTAATCCATAAATCTTACGCATTATTGTCACAGATTATGAAAATCTCATATATGTTATAAATCCTACAATCATGAAGCGTGATTGGGAATGTTGATAAAAAATGAGATATATAGTCTAATTTAGAAATTTTACGAATTAGATTATTATGGACTGTGAGAATTTATTTTAGAAATCTTATAAATTATTGTTAAAGATAAAGGGGGTGTTAGTATAAAAATGCTTAAAACCTTCAATAAACCTAATCACGACCCGAGTTTTTGTGAACCTCTACTTTCCTGCCTTTGGTAATTTCAAATTTTTTGAACCTCTGCCCTCATGGGTGTGGTAGGAGGGGAGTCCCAACTAGCTCCCCCTTCAAGATCTATAAATTTTGTGCCAACTTTAGGGTTAGAATCCTTTTTTACTAATGAGGATCTTGCATCATATGTGGACAAGCTCATGGGGAATAATACCCCAAGGAAGAAAGATCTGTAGTTAGATTCAGGAAAAAAATTAGCTATTGGTTCGAATGAAGGATTGGAAGTGATTATTCAAGATGAAATAATGGATAATATTGTTGAAGATGTGAAGCTCTCCTTAATAGGTATGTTTATATCCTTTGGTCCCAATGTTGATTAGGTTAGAAGATGAGCTAATGAGATTTGGAAACTTAAAGGGAATGTTACCATTACTGCTATGGTGAATAACCTTTTTTTTTTAATTTAGTTTTGTTAACAATGAAGATCTCATTAAAGTTATGACAGGAGGACCCTAGGCTTTTGATAAGAGTTTGGAAAACTTTCTTTCTCTATGGAAGTGGAAACCAATTTTTGACTCCTTATTTGATCTAGGGGTAGTTTCTCCTACTTGGGTTCATCTCCCTAGTCTTACTTTAGATTTTTGGGACTAAGGTGTCTTTAGAGGTATAATAGATTATTTTTGTACCCCCTAGCTATCGATAAAGTCACTATGCAGAGGTTGAGGCTGATTTTTACAAGGATTTGTGTTAATGTGTTTGTTAACATAATTCTTCTTACCTTGGCAACCCTTAAAGCTAAGTTTGAAAGATGCAACCAAATCCATGAATATGAAAATGGGTGATCTCACAAAACTGTGTCCCACTTTTGGGCACAAAGAAAAATCCCGCTTTCAATTTTTTTTCATTTTAAATCCATTCGTGCGAATAGGGGTCTTCGCATGAAGGTTTGAAAAGGCTTCACACAAACACCCTTACGTGGGGGTATTTGCATGAAGGGGGGTCTTTGCGCGATCACCCCCACATAGGGATGTTTGTACGAAGACCCCCTTCGGGTGAACACCCCTCTAACCAGATTTCTAATAAATTTCTGGTGGAGGGTTGTCATTTTCATTGTTTACTATTCACTATTGGTGGAGCCCAAGCTTTGGAGCGAGCCCCGTGATGACCAGAGGTTGATGTTAGCATCTTTTGAGCACTTTTGACCTCCCTCTGACCATCATTGATACCAGGTGCACATATTTCATCCTTTTTTTTGTTTATTTATGATTGTAAATTATATGTTTTTCAGTTATTTTAGTTACTTTTCCATTTCTGTAATTTTTAATTTTAAAAAAAAAAAGATTTTTATTAGAAAATATTATAAAACGTTAGAAAAATAATTTAGAAAACGTTAATTTTTTTAAATTTGTTTGTTTTTAAATTATTTTTAGTTAGTTATATCAGTAATTTTTAATTGTTTTTATTAGAAAATTATCAAGAAATGTTAAAAAAATTTAGCTAAATATTAGAAAAAATTAGAAAATGAGTAGAAAAATTTAGAAAAACCTAAACTTAAACTTTATAGAATGTGTAGAAAACTTTAGAAAAACTTTAACTCTCAGACACATACTCTCTCTCTCTCTCTCTCTCTATATATATATATATATATATATATATATATATATATGTTTATCTCAATTTCCCCTTCTTATTTTCTTAACTCTCTCTCTCTCTCTCTCAATCCCCTTAAGACTCTTTCTAGACCCCTCGTTCCTATTTCCTTTTAACTCTCTCTCGAGGGAAGTGCAAGAGGGCTGGAGAATAGGATCTATTCATGGAGAGGTGATAGCTGGTTATGAGGTAGGCCTTTCTACCATTATAACATAATTTTTGCAAATAATAACAAATAGTATCAACTATGAATAAGGTTTGAAACATGTATGCAAAAAATATCTTTCCTTTTATGTTTCTTTTGGTACAACAAGAATTTTTTGTGAATATGTAGTTTACAACTATGCCTGCATCTAAAGAGTTTTGGTGTCAAACCAGTGATTGCTTGATTTATGTCTTGTTTGGTTGAAAACCCATGAGAAGAAATGTCTAGTTGTGGTTGATCTCTTGGGTCAGGGTATTATAAGAGCCTTGTGGATTGATGATCCATTAAGGTTATTCCCCATTGGTTTCTAACCAAAAGAATTCAAGGATTTACAACTGGTATTTCATCACCAACTACATCATTTTAGACTAAGTGGTTAAAGGTTTCCTGCTAAAAACCATCTTATTATCACCAGCTACATCATTTTGACTAAGTGGTTAAAGGTTTCATGCTAACAACCATATCTTATTATCATTTCTTTTGTAGAGAATTGGTAGCATTTATTATGAAAATGGTTATCGCTAAACCTACATTCTCTCTCTCTCTCTCTCTCTCTCTCTCTCTCTCTCTCTCTCTCTCTCTCTCTCTCTCTCTCTCTCTCTCTCTCTCTCTCTCTCTCTCTCTCTCTCTCTCTCTCTCATTCTTATATCCATTATTTATAATTGTACATGTATAATTTTAGATTTTAATATAGTGAATGACATGGTTTTATATCAAATTTGTTTAGATTTTACATGCACATAATGTACTTACTTAATTATTAACATTTAACACATGTTACCCCTAGATGGCCACACACGATCATGATGATGTACCTCAGGGTCACATGCCTAATCTTGGTGCACACCCTGATGTGGATCATGTTCCCAAAATTGCTACCATATTTTAGTTTTCTCACACATAGATGGGCCGATTGAGAGTTTCCATCAGTAGATCTCAGGATAGTCTGTATAGAGATATTTGTGCCACCATATTGATGAGTCTCAAGGATTTGACTGCACCCATGAGATATCATACTTTATTTATACCATAGATCATACAAGATATTTTTTGAGATTTGAGAGTCGAGGTCTCATTTGATGCGTCCTTAGAGACGGTCCAGAGTTGTGTCTCTTAGGATATCGTCAAACAAGAGATCTTCCTATATTATGAGGGGAAGGCCGAGGTGAGGGCATATAAGTCAAAATGATGCGCGATTATTGAGATAGAATCCAAGATATAACCATGATACCTTTTAGTGCATGGTCATTATCCTAATAACAACCACATTCCTTTATATTTTTCACAACAATTATACAGTGAGATCTATTTGGGCCTTAGGGTCAACTATCTAGATCTTCCTGGTTATTTTTGTCAGGGTGCGACAAAGTTTTCCATCATGATCCATATTGTAGGGGTGATGGAGTTATACCTACTTGCAGACAGTTGGTTGGGGATAGGACTCTGGTAGTGGTACTGTCGATGACTCCTATCACCGATAGAGTAATCATTGCTTCCCAGAGGCAAGCATTTGACATGATCAACCATATTGCATCTGAAGCCACCACCATTACATCTGATATATTGGGAAGATATTTTAACTAGATTGAACTGACCCAGATCATCTTTAGAGGCATCATCTAGTGCATGCTCGACCGATCCTGAGGCATATAGAGCTTCTGGTCTTCCTATCCTAGAAAATTTATGAGTTCTTTTAGGATATTAGAGTCACTTGGATATGACATTTTTTCTTGAGGACCTGTTCCATCCATATTCATATATTGCAGAGAGTTAGAGGATACTAGTATATTTTTTTAGAGATATCATTAGAGTCTTATAGTGCCCTCTAGTTCCGCCTGTTTATTGCTGAACGTGACCTCTCAATCCAACAAGAAACTCAACATAGTCATTATTCAATCCATGGATTCGCAAAGACAAACATTGAATTGTTTGCTCTACGAAGGGATTGAGACGACCTGTTG
>MU226272.1:541778-552519 GCA_018584345.1 Thuja plicata | reverse complement strand
CACACACACACACACACACACACACACACACACACACACACACATGCACACATGCACGCATGCATGCACACACACACACACACACACACACATCACAAGTATAATTTAGACACGTGCATACCTGTTATCTCCCAAAATACTCTATGTGGTATCGCTTGACTGATTCTTGATGATGTGCCAGCCTAGTTTTCTTAGAAATGTGTCTTACACCATTCAACAACATCAGCTGCATATTTTATACAAACTCCCTGATAATTCATTTGATAATTTCATAGAGAGCGTTTGATGCATGATCCAGCACCATCATGTTCACCCTTTCCATGTCTACTCTCAAAGAAAATCCAAACATGTGGTATGTTACATTATGATGATATCTATATAATGCATAAAATGGTCTGCATGATTTGAATTGTGTCGCACATCCATCTGAACAAACAATTTTTTATCAATTTTTATGCCCCTTTCTTTCAAATTTGCAAAATACTTCTTCAAGCACTGTTCTAAATAATGAATGTCATACTCTTTATCATCACTTATATAAAAGTAATATTTTTTCTTGATGACTCTTTCTTCAAATGTACTCTGAACACCATCTAAATCTATCTGTGCATGTCGATAACACACCTGTACCATAATAGTAATATGCTATGAAAAATAGTATTATGATTGATTGGCCTTTTGATGAACAAAATAATAGTTTTATGCAAAATCAACAACTGATAGAATACTTCCAAGTGGGAAATTGTCTCTTAGTGTTTCAAATTGTTGTGCTTACAACTTTGCAAAAAAACCATGATGTATGTAGGGTTGAATCAATTTTTGAAAATTCTCCATAAATGCTCCAATAGCTATCTCCTCTTCAACATATTCCAACCTTTTGGATTCTTTCCCAAATTTTTTTTCATTCTTTACATATTTGTAACTCTTGCGATTTACCATCTTTGCCACATCAGTGTCTTCATTTTTCAAAGGCAAAAGAGCCAAATCACCACATATTTTACATATTCCTTTTCTGCAAATTATTTGACCAGTTGCATCATCTCTTTTGTCACAATAAATGGAATCATTCCATCTACTAGGAAGAACATTTTGAAAGCCATAAGTGTCTTCTACAAACTTTCAAAAAACCTGATAGTGGAGATCAAATTCAATATGATAAGGACAACAACAAGTTTCAAACACAATGTTTGTCCTCACATAATATGGCTTCAATCTTTCAAATAATGCTTTCCCAATCTTTATATTAGGATTTGAAATACAAAATGACACATACATTTCATGTTGCATTGTGTCCAATAAATGTTTTATATGATGTTCATATTCATTATCTTTAATCCTATGTCTGATAACATCTCTACTGTTTGATGAAGGATGGGTATTATCATTCCAAAATGATGTGATCAAATTCTTGACTCCCTCTTCAATGCTATCACAATGAGTAACTCTACACATAATTTCCCAATTTCCTTCCAAGGTACTATCATCCAAAAGCATTCTCCTCTTAACATATCATGATATTGTTTTCCTACTAAAACCAATCTCAGATGAAACATAAGAGACTTGTTTATTTCAGGGAACAGTGTTAACTACAATGGATGTCAAAATCACTCTTCTTGTAACAAACTTATCTTTAGATTGAGATCACTTCCCTACAGAGCTCAAATCTTTCCTAATATTTTCAATAATATCTTTTTTGCATGCCAAATTTTTTCTCCTTTTTGATGTTGTGTCTATAACCAATAATTTTAATGGCTCTTGCAATTTTTTTTGTATAAGTGCAATTGAAAGCAATTGGGATTGTTCAAGTGTTTCAAGATTATCAAATTTATCCATTATTTACCTTGCTATCTTTTTTATTGACCTCTTCTTAGACAGAATTAAGGGTTTTTCAACAAGTGATCTTAATTTATCCACATCCATTTCAAGTAAATGATCTAGATTTTATAATCAATTCTTCTTTTTATAGTTTGAGCTATATTTACATGTTCATCCATACAAGTAGGAGCAATAAGATACTGACCCTTCTCTAACATCCATTTCTATATAATAGGTGTACTTTATGTTGGAAATAATGGGAAGTGTGTACTGAGAGGGGAGGGGTGAATCGATACCTCTAAAACTTTTATCTCTTTTAACCTTTATCCATTTTTTAATTAATTGTATAACCAACCATATGTTCTATACTATCTTTGTGTAAGATATATCAATTCATAAACTTTAACTTAACATGTAAACATTCATGAAATTAATTGACTCATAACACAAGATATGGTAATGCAGAAAACCCATCTTAGAAGGTAAAAACTACAGTGGGGATGGCGCCCACAAAAACTTCACTATTTGCAGATTGGAAGTGACTGGTTAAGGCTTACAATTTTATCACTTCTGATGATCTACCATATTAGGAGTATTAAGTGGAGACTTGTTAAGGTCTACTCTGTTAAGAGCTTTAGCAACACTATTTAGTTTGCACTTGATTAAGAGATTTACAATAGGATTGTTAAATCCACCTTTCTTGAAATGATTTCTTCTATTTGTTACACTTGTTAGAATGCAGAAAAAAATACTCATTGACCTGAGTGTATGCAATCTAAAAATTTATGATTATGGATCCATTACAAATCACATGTATAAATGTATCACCTAATGTGATTGGTTAATACCTCTATTGCTCGGTAGCCTCTATTTTTGGTTCTTGATAACCAATTTCATCTTTTTATGTTCTGCTTCTTGAAACTCTCAATCTAATCCATAGATGTGCTTGTTGGCTAAAATCATCCTCTCATACATCTAAATGAATGATTACAACATATATTTAAAACATAGATTGACCTAATGTAGTTTTACGTATTACAAAACTAACTCTATGATCAAAGGTTTACAACTTGACCTTGATCTCCTAGTCTGCATGTTTTTAATCAGTTAGGCTGATTAAAATAATGTTTCTTGTTCCTTAAGAAATGGATTTAAAACAAATCAAAACTCTATAAATAGAATATATTTGTTTTATCTTATGTGGAAGTTAGATCCACTTTTCTCAGGATATAACTGACTTTCAGTGTCTGATTCTCAGTTTTCTCTGAAATCAGTTTGACTATCTTTCAATGTTCCTTGGTTGAAGTATCAGTTAGGTTCCTCTCTTGTCTGTTCTCTCGGTTTGAACTGTATTCTCCTCATCGGGTTCCATTGTTGGTATACTCCTGTCGGGTTCCACTTTATCATGTTCAGGTTGCACTTTCAGTTTGTACTTCAAAAATGTTTCGTCGGGTTTCTCCTTGCTTAGCAATCTTGGTTTGAACTGAAAACCTAAATTTCGGTGTAGTGTAACCGATGGTTCATTACAACTATTTTCCCTTTCCATACTAATGGAAAAACTGTTAGGAATAACAGTCCACAAGACAACTAAGAGGGGGGGGTGAATCAGTTGTGATATAAATTTTTAAAATTTATACTTTATAAACCAAATCTGCAAATGTAAATGATAACACAGTAATAGACAACACCAAAACACAATATTTTTTGTCAAGGAAACCTTGTTAAAGTTAAAACCCCGGTGGGAATTAACACCCACAAATAATGTACTGAGAGTATAGTATCCCTGTTAAAAGATATTAGCCATGTTAGGAGCTTGTTACAACATTACAGTACACAGTCTCTATTAGCAGATAGACCCTGTTAGGAGTCAAAGAAAATAGTAGGCTCACTACCAAGGCACACTACCCAAAGAAGGTTAAAGCCACCCTCAAAGATTTACAATCTGCACAAGTGTATAAAGCAAATGCACAATCAGAGAATTTTCTGCCAGCAACTATCTTTGCTTGATTAGTTCCAATGAACTATCAGCTCTGCTTGCATCCAACATTCAACAAGATTCACAACTTTCACACATTCCTTCTCTTCTTTTCTCTATCACACTTATCAATAAGAATATATCTTCCATATATACCCTTGCACAATAGCTTATTAGGTCACCAATTAAGCTTTCCTAATACATAATTAATTAGGTTGGCCAATTAAGGCTTTCCATCATACAAATAATTACATAGCCCCTTGCTAAGATACACATGATATCTAAGACAAGTATACAACATTTAAAATTCATTACATATATTTCTAGATCCGTAATTCATGCTCACAATTAATTCCACATGCTACATGTCTGAAGTCAGCTAGGAAATAGGTCTTCTCTAGAGTACACGCCACAACTAACGTCATCAGTCTTCAATCAACAATCAGACACAACCCATTATTCTAACATATGTCAGTTTTCCATCAGTAAGCTCGCAAGTTCTGAAATATCTCCATTAGAGAGATATACTTGAAACACAGAGACCTTCTCTGTCCAGAATCACAGTTGCAGTCCAGAAAACCAGTCTTCACCAAATTAACTGTAACATCCACAAAATGTAACATAAATTCAAGAGACCTTAGAAGTAAGGTCAGGACATATCCTTCTGCATAAATCCAACTTTAATCCTTCTGAATCATCCTCACAGTGTTTGTACACTCGTTCTAGTTAAGTAGTCAGTCAGTCTTCTCCATAGAAGTATATGTTGACATTAGTGACAAAACATGAATATCAACAGCATGATCAGTAACCAAAACTGATATCATCCAACAATCTCCCCCTTTGGCATTGATGGAAACATATGGGAAAATCTATATGCATCAACCCAAAAGTACTCTCTCAATACAATCTTCTGAATATCCTCAACATAAATTTCCCAAAACAGTAGGGATTTTCTCATAGATTTCTTCCATCTTTGGCAATAATGGAAAAGGGTTCCATAGTTCACCTATAGTCTCCTATAAGATGTAGCTTTTTTAAATCTTCATGTCCAATTAGCTAGGTGCAAGATCACCTAAATGTACTCCAGTATTTTCTGTGATCACTCCCCCTAAGGAGTAGATCCATACATCACGTCCAGAGAATGATATGGCCCTAAGATCCACTGGCCTGATGCACATCTGCATCATTTTAGTTTTCACTAGGAGGGGACATCACCCCAAGCATGCCTTTGAGATATTCAAAAGCATCTTTTGGCAAAGGTTTGGTAAATATATCTACTATTTGTTCCTTTGTGCTAATATACTCCAATTTGATCTCTTTGTTTGCTACCTTCTCCCTTAAGAAATGATACTTGATGGAAATGTGTTTAGTCTTTGAATGCATTACAAGATTATTTGACATATTCAGTGTGCTGGTGTTATCACAATGGATAACCAATGGTTCTTTGAAAATTATTCCGATGTCCTTCAACATTTGTATCATCCAAACAAATTGTGTATAGTTTATTGCAGCAACAACATACTCTGACTCAATAGTAGATTGAGAAATACAATTCTACTTCTTTCTCAACCAAGAAACTAGCCTCTTTCCAAGGAAAAATTCTCCGCCACTTGTGCTCTTCCTGTCATCTACATTACCTTCCCAATCAACATTAGTAAAATCCTGCAATGTAAAATCATCAAATTTTTCATACCATAATCTATACTCTACTCTTCCTTTCAGATATCTAAAAATTCTTTTCACAGTAGAAAAGTGTGTCTCTTTAGGATCTTCCTGATATCTAGCCACAATTCCAACTGCATTGGTAATATCTGGTCTAGTGTGTGTCAAATACTGTAGACCACCAATCATTGACTTGTACTTAGTCTGCCCAACACTTTGAGTCTCATCATTTTTAGTTAGTTTGTTCCCTGTTACCATGGGTGTACCAATAGGTTTACAATCTTCCATTCCAAATTTCTTCAACATTTATTTAAGGTACTTGGTCTGAGATATAAATATGCCATTTTTACTTTTATTAATTTGCAAACCAAGAAAAAATTTCATCACACAAATCATTGACATCTCAAACTCATTCTCCATTTCTTTCGCAAACTTTTTACTCATTTTATCATTTCCTCCAAAAATGATATCATCAACAAAAACTTCTATAATTAAGATTCCATCTTCATCAGTTCTTAACTACAAATTACTATCTGCATTACCTTTTCTAAAACCAAGATGAAGTAGATGTTTATCCAGTCTTGCATACCATGCCCTCGGTGCTTGTTTCAGTCCACACAGTGCCTTCTTTAGTCTGCAAACCATGTTTTCATCATTTGTCAAAGGAAAACCATCAGGTTGCTCAATGTAAACTTCTTCTTCTAGATCACCATTCAAGAATGCTAACTTCACATCCATTTGATACAATTTGAAGTCTTCATGTGCAACATAAGAAAGGAATAGTCTCACAAATTTCATTCTAGCAACATGTGCAAATGTTTCTACGTAGTCTATGCCTTCTTGTTGTGAGTAGCCTTTACATACCAGTCTAGCCTTGTTTCTTATCACTGTGCATTCCTCATCCATTTTTTTTCTGAAAACCCACTTAGTGCCAATCACATTCTTGTTCTTATGTCTTGGAATCAACTCCCAAGTATTGTTCTTCTTTATCTTTTCTAGTTCTTCTTCCATGGCTTTAGTCCAAGATTCATCTTTACAAGCTTCATCAGTAGTCTTGGGTTCATCTTGAGAAATCAAATAGATCTCATCTCTAACTTTAGATCTAGTTATCATGCCTTTGCTTGCATCACCAATAATTTGATCTTCAGGGTTGTTTTTCTTGACATACCTTGGATTCTTCAATGTCTCAGTAGCTTTTGCCTATTCTTCTTCTTCAATCTCATTCTCGATCATCAAGGGTTCTTCAGGTTCAACAACAACTTCTCTTGATTCTGTAATCTGACCACAATCATACATTCTTTCCTGAATTTGAAATTTCTCATCTATCCTCACATTGGCACTTTCAATTAGTTTCCTTAGTCTCAGATTGAAACATTTATATGATTTACTCTTAGTGGAATAACCAAGAAGGATTCCTTCATCACTTCTAGCATCAAAATTTCCTATCTCATCGTCTCTTTTGATATAACATTTACTACCAAATATTCTAAAATATTTCACAGTCGGTGTATGATCAAACCATAATTCATAAGGAGTTTTATTTGTACCTTCTCTGATCTGAATTCTATTTAATGTGTACACAATAGTTCCAACTGCTTCTCTCCAATGAACATGTGATACATTTCCTTCCAACAACATAGTCCTAGCAGCATCTAATATAGTTCTGTTTCTTTGCTATGCTATCCCATTATGTTGTGGAGTTCTAGGAGCTGAATTCTGTCTATGTATTCCATTTTCTTCACAATATGTATTAAATAGTTCTGATGTAAATTTTTCTCCTCTATTTGATCTCAAACATTTCATCTTTAAACCAGATTCATTCTCAACTTTTGCTTTGAATATTTTGAATTTGTCAAATGCCTCAGATTTCTCTCTTAAATGTAACGCACATCATTCTAGAAAAGTCATAAAAAAAAAGTATAAAATACCTTTCACCATAGTATGATCTTGTTCTTGTAGGACCACACAGATCTGTATGCACCAGATCCAACTTCCCTTTTGTTGAATAGGCTTTGCTCTTGAAAGTTCTTCTAGTTTGTTTCCCCATAAAACATTCTCTACACATAGTGTTAGATGGCTTAACAATTTTAGGTAGATCTCTTACTGCTTTTGTCATACTTGCCTTCACAATGTTGTCAAAATTAAAATGACAAAATATTATGTGCCATAAACAAATATCATCAACCTTTGCAATAAAACAAGAAGCTTTAGATGTGTTTAGTTCAAATACATTACCTATGGATTTAGTACCAGATGCTATCAAGTCTCATGTTTTGCTCTTGATAGTACACTTTCCGTTTATGAAGTTCAGTTGATAACCTTTGTCCACTAGTTGTCAAACACTCAAAAAATTGTTCTTAAGTCCATCAACAAGTAATACATTGTCAGTGTTATTATTTCCATCCAAAGAAATAGATCCAACTCCAATAATAAGTTTAGGAGTATTGTCACCAAATCTGACAACACCACCATCATGTTTCTTCAAACTCACAAACTTATTTTTATCTCCAGTCATATGATATGAACAACCACTATCTATGACCCATTCAGATTTCTTTTCAACTCGAGATACTAATGCTTTTTCCTCATGCATAGATTCATCATCCTTAATAGCAATGAATCCAATTTCATCAAAGTTATCATCTTCATCACCGGATATTCCTTCACTAGCATAATAACATTCCTTATCCTTTGAGAACTTAGACTTGAAAAACTTAGGTTTGTGCTTTGGAATTCTTTTAGGACATCTAGATGCAAAATGACTAATCTTGTTACATGAAAATTATTTCAAAGGTAATTTGCCCTCAAACTTACCCTTACCTCCCTTTTCTCTTCTGGAAATCAGTGCAACAATTTCATCTAGCTTTCTTTCTTCTTCCTGTATCTGTTCCCATTCATTAGCATAGGATCCAAGTTCTTATTTTAGATCACTACTGCTTGTGCTTGCATTTCCAGATAAGGTCTTCTTGTTCCTGTGCACGGTTGCCTTGAATGCTAACTCAACTTTAGGTAAAGTGTCTCCCATTTCTGTGGCCTCAAATGTAGTTATCTTGCCAATCAACATCTCTCTGGTGAAGTTCGGTGTCAAAGGTATGATCTCCTCTATAGCCTGTACCTTGGTTCTGTATGTAGATGTCAAAGATATCAATATCTTTGCAATTACTTCTTCTTCACTGTAAGTTCCTCCAGAGTTCCTAATACCAGTCACCACCTCAATAATTCTTTGTGCATATGCTCTGATGTTCTCATATTCTCTCATCTTTAATGATTCCATGTTTGTCTTCCAGTTCTATAACTTTGCTTGCTTTGCAAATTTGTCTCCAACATATAGTGCTTCTAGTCTTGTCCAGATTTTGTGTGCAGAATCCGAGTCCTTTACTTCCGTGAATTCTTCTTCTGATAGAGCACTGATTAAAGATTCCCTTGCAACCATAGTACATCAAAATAAATTCTTCTAATCTTCAGAAGCCTTCTCTAATTCATCCTCAGTCGCCAAATTTTCTTTCTTCTTTGTAATCATCCAGTAGTCAAGCCCTAGACACATCAAATGTGTTCTCATCTTGTTTTGCCAATTGTCAAAGTTTTCAAGATCAAATTTTGGACTATCCTTCTTGTAGTAAGTCATCTTCAGGATCACCTCAAGTTGTTAAACTTTCTCTCTAAGGACCAGGAGATCTGATATCAATTGTTAGGATTAACAGTCCACAAGACAAATGAGAGGGGGGGGGTGAATCAGTTGTGATATAGATTTTTAAACTTTATAATTTATAAACCAAATCTGCAAATGTAAATGATAACACAGTAATAGACAACACCAAAACACAATATTTGTTGTTGAGGAAACCCTGTTAAAGGTAAAACGCCGGTGGGAATTAACACCCAAAAATAATGTAATGAGAGTATAGTATCCCTATTAAAATATATTAGCCCTGTTAGGATCTTGTTACAATATTATAGTACACAATCCCTGTTAGGAGAAAGACCCTGTTAGGAGTCAAAGGAAATAGTAGGCTCACTGCCAAGGCACACTGCCCAAATAAGGTTAAAGCCACCCTCAAGGATTTACAATCCGCACAAGTGTATAAAGAAAATACACAATCAGAGAACTGTCTACCAGCAACTATCTTTTCTTGATTAGTTCCAATGAAGTATCAACTCTACTTGCATCTAGTAGTCAACAAGCTTCACAACTTTCACACATTCCTTCTCTTATTTTCTCTATCATACTTCTCCACAAGAATATATCTTCCATATATACCCTTGCACAATAGCTTATTAGGTCAACCAATTAAGCTTTCCTAATACATAATTAATTAGGTCAGCCAATTAAGGCTTTCCATCATACAAATAATTACATAGCCCCTTTCTAAGATACACACGGTATCTAAGACAAGTATACACCATTTAAAATTCATTACATATATTTCTAGATCCGTAATTCATGCTCACAATTAATTCCACACGCTACATGTCTGAAGTTGGCCAGGAAATAGGTCTTCTCTAGAGTACACGCCACAGCTGACATCATCAGTCTTCAATCAACAATCAAACACAACCCATTATTCTAACATATGTCAACTGTCCATCAGTAAGCTCACAAGTTCTGAAATATCTCCACCAGAGAGATATACCCAAAACACAGAGACCTACTCTGTCTAGAATCACAGTTGCAGTCCTAAAAATCAATCTTCACCAAATGAACTATAACTTCCATAGAATGTAACATAAAGTAAAGCAACCTTAGGAGTAAAGTCAGGACATATCCTTCTGAATCATCCGTACAGTGCCTGTACACTTGTTCCAATTAAGTAGTCAGCCAGTCTTCTCCATAGAAGTATATGTTGACATCAGTGGAAAAACATGAATATCAACAACATGATCAGTAACCAAAATTGATATCATGCAACAAAAACTTTATGTTATCAATCTCCCCCTTTGACATTAGTATCAAAAACTAATATGTGTAGAATCAATCTACAAGATGGGTAAAGTCATTGAGAATCAAAAGATTGATATTCAACTAGCACTACAACAGCTTGAGACAACAAGAAAGGAATTAAAGAAGCCCTTGACAACAAGGAAATATTTGGCCAAACAAATGAATGACACTCATTATCAAGAAGAGGACACCTCAAATCTATTTTAGAATGGAGATTCTACTGAGAGTGATGCAGCAATAGTAGATCTACTGGAAAAGAACAGTGCACTATGTGAAGAAGTCAGAAACTTAAAAAAGGAACAAGAAGCCCAATCAATAAGAATGTGTGAAGTTGTTGAACAGAAAAAGAA
>MU226272.1:491957-541728 GCA_018584345.1 Thuja plicata | reverse complement strand
AGAAGACAAAAGAATGATGACTATCAGACTTGATGAAAGAACACATGATGTACAAACAATGACAGTCAATCAAGTTGACATGGAAAATCAACTGCTACTTGTGAATCAGGAGATCAGCAGGAAAGACATGGAGATTGTAAATCTTAGATCTTAGAACAGTCAGTTGAAAGATGAATTGAGATCTGAGAAAGAACTTAACAACAAAGTGAATGATCCCAATGTAGCTTTGAGCTACTTTGAAAAACTAGTGGAAGCATCAAGAAGACCTAAAGATTCTTCTGGATTAGGTCACATTGAACAACATACAACCACTGAAGAAGGAGAATCATCAAAGACAGGTGAAAGAAGGTATGCAAAACCAAGAAAAAACAAACCTGTTTGCCACCACTGTGGGAAATCATGTCATACAACAAACATTTGTAGAAGCAAGAATGGTAAGTCCAATCCTAAAACTAACTTTAACGGTTATTGCTTTAATTGTAATAAGTTTGGACATCAAGCACATGAATGTAAGATAAAGGAAAGAAATGCACCTTCCAAACCTAGACTCAATGGTAATTGTTATAACTGTCAGAAATATGGTCATAGAGCACAAGATTGCAGATCTAAAGGTAAAAAACAATGGACATCAAAGGCACAAGAGAAATCACCAAGAAAAGGCAATACTTACAATTGGGACTACAACACATGGCATAGTTTTCATTACTGTGGTGAGTATGGACATGTTTCAGAAAACTGCATAAGGACACATTTCAGAGGAAATTCTAAGAGTTGGATGAATGGAAGCCTAGTTTGTCACAGTTGTCTGAAAATTGGTCATACAAGTAAAGATTGTAAGACTAGGGTACCTGCTCCTACTGTTGAGCAGATTAGAGCATAGATGAACCATACATGGGTTAAGAAATCTGAACCATGCAGTAGTGAAGCTAGTACAGATGAGGTCACCCAATCGAATGGACCAGGTGATCACATCATCTCCAACTAAGCAAAAGAGGTATGCAAGGAATTGCATCTAAAATTCTTATCTTACATCAATTCCTAACATAAAATATGCCAAAGTCCATATTTGCATATGTTAAGATGCACCAGGACACATTTTGAAGACAAAAATGCCGAGAAGAGCCAATTGCACTATAGGTGCCGAGCATCAGTTATGGACACTAAGGCCGAGTTATTTAGTGTGTGCTGAGTTTGTTGGCCGAGTAAGTTCTATGATGGTTGAGTTTAGTGAGCCGAGTGGGATGCAAGTTGTGTTAGAAAGCCGAGGACAGCTGGCTTGCACTAACTCAACGGGAAGAACATTTATTGCTTACCTACCTTGACCTTTTGAAGTCTATAAAGGATGAACAATTTATTCTTCATTTTTACCTTGCAATTTTCACTATTTACGGAGCGATTGAAGAAGTTGTAGAATTGATCTTAACGAAGTTAACATTGAAGATTTTGTCAGCGTGCCATCGGGAATCCTAAGGTGAACAGTATGAAGTGCTACTTGCCGAGGTACTCTCTTCTTCATTTTTTGAACCCTAATTCCAAGATTATGTCTGCAAGCTCTTCTGCACCAGGAAAAAGTATGGAGGGAGAACAAGAGCAAGTTTAGTTAGTACAGAATGATGAATGTGCACCTCTCAATTTTTGAGCCATTCCTAAAAGTGCAATTCAGAGTGATATGACTGGAGCTCTCTCATCCATTCCACCAAAGGTACTCATGATCCATGATGTAAGATCTTGTTACATGGTTAAAATTGGTGAAGTAGGTGATAGTGAATTGAGAAAATCCTACAGCAAACTGTGTGTTAATGGAGTTCTGAAGGGAGAATTTAAACATTTATCTGAAAAGGGGTTAACTCATGCCCTAGATTTCCCACAAGGTTTAAAAGACAAATGGATTTAGGTCATTCTTAGCCGAGTTCATGATATGTGTATGTGGTTAGACAATGGACCAGTCAAGATAACTTAAAACATGATTCATCGAGTGACTGGATATCCTGTTATTAACGAGAAATGAACAATGAGAGATAACAACAAGGAGGAAATTACACTAAACACTGGAGCTGTATGGAACAACAGAGGTATGACTATCTCTACAATTAAAGACCTAGAACTTGATTTTGGAGTAAGAGTAATCGCACATAAGTTCTATCAGTCGAGTCGACTGGATAGTGTTCCTTGTACAGCCATTGACCAGGCATGGAAGATTGTCAAGAAGAATCATACATATGATCTTGCCGAGCTACAACAAACACAACTAGCCGAGAACCTAGCATCAATCAGAAAAGCTAAGAGCTCATCATGTAAGTTTGGTTCCTTACTAGTCTGTATATTTTTCTACATTTAGAATACATTTCCTACATTGGGAGATATTGTTTGGAAAAAGGATAGACCCATTATAGTTCAGATAAGTGAATGCATTGAGAAATTAGGAAGTAATTTCAATAGAATTATGTGGAGTTATTTTGTGGAATTTAAAAAGAGAATGAGATTAAGAACTAGGATTCCTAGATCACTAGTGAAGAAGCACTATGAAGAAATTTGTTTTCTAGTTGATACAGATAACACATATATCCAGGCTGTGACAACTAGGGTAGCATGTTTAGAACCATTTCCCTATGAAATTAACATTGATGAAGCATCGAAAACCATCATTGCACTCCTAGCCAAGGAAATTGATACTACAGTAGAAAGAATTGGTAATTTTGACGAAGCAAAAGTAAAAATTTCAAGAAGTTTAAAGGAGGGAACCATGGAAAGAAAAAGGAAGAAGATTGTGAAAAATCTAAATAAAATGGTTGGTTTAGGAAGTGATGAAGAACCTGAGGATGCACCTATAGGCATATCCACTGGACAATGAGAAGATATATCTACAGAAGATGAAGTCAGTGCATCTGAGGAGATCACTGAGAAAGCTAAGGGTAAGAAACCAACAATTGTCATAGTAACCAAGCCGAGTAAAGCTAAACCTAAGGTTACACCTCCTGCAGCTAATCATATGAGGACTAGAGCATCTACTGTTACTTCTCCAGTAGTACAAACAAAAGTGTATGGAAAGAAGAAGGTTGGAGAAAGCAGTTTTGGAAAGAAAGCTAAAATTGCTCCTAAGGCTGAGCCGAGTAAACCAGTTAAGAGACCAAGGAGGAAGATGCACTTGGAGACAGATAGTGATGATGAAAAGAATGAGATTGATGAACCCAACAACATACCTACAACACAATTCAAGAAACCAACTAATATTGATGAGGTATGTGATAATTTGAGAAATTCAGCAGGGTTAGCTACTTTCAAATTCATTAAGTATGAGAAACTGAGTATTGGAGACAAGCATAAAGTTCAGGAAGCACTTTTAGATATGATGAGTACTTTTAAGTCAACTCCTACAGAGATAGGAAACCATGTGCCGAATGAACTATATGAGTTTCTGTCGAGCAAATGGGAATTTGCACTTACTACAGAGAGATAGATCAGGGAAGGTACTTTAGCCAAAGTGATACCTGAGTTGACATCAAAAAAATGAGAAAAATTCATTGAAGAATATAAGAATAGGTTTGTTCCTAAGGTAAGAGGTTATACTATTTTGAAAAATGATATAGAAGGATTAGTACATCAGAGTACTAGTATTTGGAAGGAAATCTTTGGACTAATAGTTCCAAAAGACAAGAAATCCCATGAAGGTATATCTGATCAAAAGGCAAAAGAAGTGGAGATTACCCCTGAGCCACAGATGACACAAGATAAAATTGCTACTGAAAAGACTAAAGATGAATTAGACTTAGCAAATTCTGTTGATCTGACTATAGACAGTCCAATTGACTTCATAATTGATGATTCCAGCAATTTGAATGCCGAGGGACAAGGTATGCCGAGTGGTACAAACACTGAGTCGCCTATTAGGGCAATTGAGACTGAAGGAGGAAAGACCACTGCATCTGAAGAGAAAATTGATGAGATAATTGAAGTAATCAATGATCAGACGATAGGTGAAGAGAAACAACAAACAAATGCACAAGAGGTAACTTCTCAAAATCCACCTATTTTAGAGATTGTAAAAATAGTTTTAGATAGTGGGATAGTGATGAAGGATAATGTTGACAAGCATAAGGAACAAGAGGCACTGCAAGTGTTGGTTGATCTACCACACTCTGCATCATCCACTCCCACAGGTCCTAAAACTAGAAGTATGCATGATCCTCAGACAATCTTGATAGAATTGAAAGAGGCAATGGATATTGATACTGTCACACGAAAATGTATTGATAAAATGCAGCCGAGCATCAGCTCACCAGAATTGAAGAGAAGGAAAATTATGAAGAAGAAGTCTCAAATTCTCGATGTCACATTAGATGAGGTAATTGTGATTCCACAATGGGATCCAAATGAATTATCTTTTGAACAAATAGGGACTCTTCAAGAATTACTTAAGAGGAAGAAGAGACAGGAAGAAATGAAAATAGAACAGAAGCAAAAGCAAGTGTTGCATGACATCAAGGATATATTTGCAAAGGCTTTTGACTTAGAAGATGAAATACCTCAAGCTCCCATCATTGATCAGTTAGTTCACATTGTACAGAAGGTAACTGATGATGATATACATAGCAATGAAAAACTTCTACAATGGTCCGAGAGGAGATTTGAGAGCAAAGTTCTGGAGAAAATCTCAGAAGAGATTGCAATGAAATAGGTTGAACTTTCTACTCTTGTAGAAATTTTGGAGAAAGTTACAACAAACATTTATTCTTTGTACAAGAAGCTATGTGATGTTGAATTCTTCACAAAGGATAATCTACAGCTTGTTGAGAAGCTACAGTTAGATTTGAAATCAACTGGTAATACTTTGGGTAAGGATGCTACCTCTAGCTCCTTACATTATACTAAGTTGATCAATGCACAACGAAGAATAGCCGAGCTTATGGCTGAAGATGGTCAGATTAGGGCCAAATTGATCACCATTTAGACAAGCATGTTGCCTCACTTGGAGGTAATACAAAAGGAAATTTCAGCTGCAAAAGAGTTATCCTAGAGAAATGAAATTCTCTCAACTGCAGAAAGTTTAGTGAGTCTAGCTACCGAGCTAGAGATAAAATTGGAAGTTATGAAGATTGCCAAGGACAGTTGGGAGGCTACATTTGCATCCACCCTACAACTTCATAAACAATTTTTGGACAAGTATAACCTAACTCCACCTACAATCAGTGACAAAAACAAGGGGGAAGTTGGTAAGGAAGTTGGTAAGGATACAATATGATAAATCAGTACAGAACAGGTACATTTGTATATATTTTGAAGGCATGTATTCTATGTAACTTTTTGTATGTATAATTCTGAGTATATTCCTAGGGGCAGTACTTAGTATACTTAGGCAACATTTTGATAGAATGAAATGAAGAAATGATAAGTGTGTTTTTGCCACTAATATCAAAGGGGGAGATTGTTAATCTCTAAGTTATGTTGGTGATTAGTGACCAACACTTAGTCATTCACTTAGGTAGTTTTAGTTAGCTATCACTGTGGCCGAGCTAAAACTATCCAAGGCTGAGCAACATTGCCGAGTAGTATTCAGGTTGCCGAGTTGTATCATGTCAAGCCGAGTAGGATACTTAGTGCCGAGCGATAGAGATGTTAAGTGCTGAGCAGAACAGTTTTTGTATACATGTCTGGAATGATTCAAACTTTGAGGATAAGTGTTCAGGCTGATTTGTATAAGCTTTTTGGGCTGACTTATGTATGCATTTAATATTTTCCTATGGAGTTAGTTATGCATTTAATTGTTTTATCCTATGCATGACCTATTGTAATCATTAAATGTAATGCCTTGGAGGCATAAGTATTAGATCTTGATCGTTGACCTAGATCTCGCTACCAGACTTGAATAGATATATAAGATTACTTCTAAACCCTATTTTGAAAGATCATGGAGAAAAGTGGTGACTGCATTTTAAAGTGAAATGCACAGAGGTTTATTTTGTTAAGAAGCTTAGATCAAATAGAGTGACAACACAGTGAACAACAGAGTAAAGACATATCAGATTGTGAGATCATAGAAGGTACTGGAAAGAGGAGATCCGTCATCAGCATCTGAGTGCATAACAAAGGATCATTACTTGAAACATTCTAATCATTGTATCAGGTGAAAATATCTTAACAGAGTGGTTCTAGCAGACCTTTCTAAATCTCCTAACAGAGTGCTTACTTTATTGTAAGTTGAAATCCTTTCACATGGTAGATTGTAATGATCTTTAGCTCTTAATCGGGCAGACCTTTAGCCGGGTAGATTGCATTTTGTAATCAACTTTTGTAGCCCTAACAGGCACACTTTATTGTTGTAATAGTGAAGAATTTTGTGGGTGTCATCCCCACCCCAGTTTTACCTATTTGGGTTTCTGGGTTACCAAGTTCTTGTGTTATGAGTTATTTACTTCATTGTGTGGATGCTATTTGATATTACATTAGATTCATATATGTATGAATGTGGATCAATTTGTTTTAAGTGTTTAAATTTGAAGATCTGATTCACCCCCCCTCTCAGTATCTTGCTTTCCTATTATTGTATTTCTAACACATTTAATATCTGTATACTGTACTCGATAAAAATTGCTCTACAAATCGGTAACTGACTTCATCACTTGCTCGGTGTCTAACTTGCTCTCGGTGCTCGGTAACTGTAACCAACTCACATTACATTCTACCGACTGACTCAGTCTAGCTTGGTAAAGTATCTCTATCAATCATAACTTCACTCATTCTAGTTCCTGACTTGATCAATTAAACATACCGATTTGATAACATCAAATATACAATAGAAAATAACTAAAACATCATTACTTCATAATTGTTTGATCTGTATTTGTCACCCATTTAACTTCTCCACTTAGGATATGGTAACACAATAAAAATCAATTAATCAATTGCTTGACATCAATGAAAAAACAACAATTGATCTAACCATTTCCACGATCATGATACTCGGTATCACTCGGTCTTCATCATCTCCTTCAGATATTCATCAGTTGATCAACAATTGGTGTATGCTATTTGGTGGATATCAACGATCACTTTCAGAGAAAGGTTGCATTATAGGGACTATTGTATATGGTGCAAGAAGAGAAATTCAACAGTTATGGGGGCCCTCACAATGATCTAAGCTTATAAATTGTGTGGCTTTGAGGAAGAATGTTTAACGCTGGGACTTTTTTGTTGCGGATGGCTTGACCCTTTATGTATGGTGATGCATGGTTACAATGACAACCTCACCTCTAAATTTATTAATTCCTAGTCTAGTGTAAGGGTGAAAGTTGGCAGTTTGGAGTTCACTATTTTACTACAAATGATAGAAGATGCAACGAGCTTAGAGAACTCAAGGATGAGAGTAGCCAAGAAAATCTTGGATAATTATCATAGCTTTATTAATAAATTCCTTGAGGATGGGGAATAACTAAAGAGGTTTTGAAATGGCTATGGAAGGTTAGATCTTCCTCCCCTATATGGCCTTGTTAGCCTTCATATTATGTGATACTTTACTTTGGAGGGTAGTTTCATGGCTGTGCATGGCTACCATTTTCCTAAATGTTGAATCATGTTAGACACCAGGAAACGATTAATATCTCCCTTTTTGGTTCTCTTCCTTGCAACAAAGCATTGAGGGTGGAGCTTTTCCTCTGTTTAACCAAGGCCTTGTTATGGCCCTTTACAAATACGCCTTGGATATGGCCCCCGTGGTAACCTAATGCCCCTCGAACATCAAGTTTTCCCTCCCTCCCCTCCCCCACAAGCTTTTAATGTGGCTCCTAGAAGGTTTACTCTAGGAGAAGCCTCTATTGATCACCCTATTATCCATGACAAAAAGAAGATTAAAAATTGGTAACCCTTCCCCTCAACCTATTAATAAACTCCTGGTGTTCACCCTTGAAAAAAGAAAAAAACTCCTCTTGATCTTCATGGGCCCTCAAGGAAGAAGCTCAGTAAATTATCTGCCAATAAGGAGGTTACCGTTATCATTTTGGAAGATAATGAGGAAAATCATAATGATAGGGCTAAAAATGTCAAGATAATAAAGAGGTGGCCTCTAGGTTGGGGAGTAGAAGGTTAGCCACACTGGTTAAAAATATTGTCAACCCTCCCTCTAAAGGGAAGAATATTGTTACAAAGGAGGAGAAAATTATGTCTCAAAAGAATTCTGAAGACGAGGATGATAGTAAAGATGTGTTTCAGAGGATACCAGGTGGTTGGGGACCTAGATAATGATGAAATTGAGGTTTCTCTTAATGAAGAGGAGGGTAATAAGGATCTCTAGGAATTAGAGGAAGAGAATAATGCTCAAGAAGACCCTTTAGTTGGAAGTATTGAGAGGCTTATTCATCTAGAAAAAAGAAGAATGATACATGTTTTGTCATTTATAAGGCTCTCTCTTCTCTCATCTGTATTATTGATGGAATCATGAACATGGCTATGATGTGCATCAACAAAGGGAAGTCTAAGATCATGGAGGCAACTAAAGAAGGTAGGTAGCAACATTGGAGCGATAGATGATCATCTACAGAAATAAAAACTAGACACCTGGACTGTTGTGCTTTGTGAGATGGAAAAGGATTGAAGCCTAATAGAGGCTCTTTATAATTCTAAATAATGGTCTTCACCCATCTCTTGTTGGGTCTGGTTAGTTGCTCATTTAGGGAGCTTTTTAATTGTTATAAGATGTATCTAAGGACTAATAGTATAGCTTTAGATGTTAATGTGTTAAATTAATTTGTTAGTGTGTTAGTTAGAATAGTGTTATAAGTAGATGTTAGCACAATGAATACTCTGTTATGTTGCTCTAGATGGTTAGCTGTTATGGACTGGTAATCCTTTTTGGTAGTTTTCTTGTGTTGAGGGTCCTCATTGAGTTTTTGTTGTTTTTGGTTGTTGTTCTCTCCATGTTGTCTTATTTTCCGTAACGGATTAGGGTCTTTTCCCTACTTATCTAATAAAAAACAAATACTATGGTTATGGAACATGATTGGAAACATTGATAAAAAAAAGTAAGTTAAGATAGTCTAATGCAGAAATTTTAAAAACTATTGATGAAGAAAAAGAGTTAAAATAGTCTAATTTTAGAAATTTCATAAATTTATTGTCATGGATTGTGAAAACATCACTCTTTAACAAATGCTACAATTATGAAGCATGATGAAAAGTATTGATAAAAAAAAAGCTAAAATAATCTAATCAAGAAGTTTTACCAACTATTATCATGGACTATAAAAATTTCATAACTTTAACACACATCACGATTATGTAGCATGATCCAATATATTGATAAAGAAACTAAGTTAAAATAGTGTAATCTAGAAATTTTACAAATTATCATCATGAACCCTGAAAATTTTATATCTTTAACAAATAATACAATTATGAAGCACCATCCAGATGATGATAAAGAAAATAAGACTATTATAATAGTCTATTTTAGAAACTTCACAAACTATTGTCATGGAGATTTCATATCTTTAACAAATATAATCATTATAGAGTATGATCAAAATGTTGTAAAAGAAAAAAGTTTAAATAGTATAATCAAATATTTTTACAAACTATTATCATAAATTCTGAAATTTCATACCTTCAACAAATAATACAGAAACATTGATGAAGAAAATAAGTTAAAATAATCTAATCCAGATATTTCACAAACTAGCACCATAGACTGTGGAAATTTCATATCTTTAACAAATACTACAGAAACATTGATAAAGAAAATAAATTATAATTAATCAAATTCATAATTTTTTAGTAACTACTGTAATAGACTGTAATTATAATTACAGAAACGTAAAATATGCTACCATTATAATTACAGAAACCTAAAATGCTACAGCCGAAAATCTAAATTCTCTCTAGTGAGTATAGAGAAAATAAATTATATAACGAAATTGCTGCACTTTGTCACTGCTCAAAATCATCACAAGCACTTCCATACGAAGTCACAGCTGATATATCTGTTCAAATCATTATAACATATCATCAGAAATTTCCTGAAAAAGAGACACCTGTTCAAATGGTTGGTGAATTTGTTAGTTTTGTAATTAATAAACAATTACAATAGCTGTTTGGTTTAAGATTACAAATTGTATAAAAATTTAAAACAATGGATGTTATCAGTTTCTTTGGTTTTTTTTTTTTATATCCGAGGCTGAGATAATTTTATATATATATAAAATATTTAAAAAACATATTCTAGCAGAAATTGCATAATCAAAACCCAATCCAAACTTGAATGATATTACAAGTAGAATCTAATGGTGCTATTTTTGAGTCATACAAACTATAAGTTTAATTCTTCATAACAATATCATACTTATCAATTTTCTTCTCTCTTCGAAAAATAACTTCAAACCAGACATATGGGCACGCTAATTCTTACATTTTCATGCTGACTGCTGTCATTTTCAGGGTTAAGTAATGCAGACGCCAACGCCAGCTTCTCCCAAAGATACTGCAAAATTTATTAGCATAATCATGATTTGTTATAGTGATGACAATGTAATTAGAGTCCAATCTTAAAAATTAGAATTTTACTTTTGATATAGATCATTGAGTGTTATCAAAATGTAAGTGATGAAAAGTGGAATTAAGAAATATATACAGTGAGTTCAGAAACAATCTTGATATTAATTCTTATTACCTTCACCTCATTCTGCAGAGACTGTACATACTTGATTATCTCATCAAGCAACTGTGTCTTGCTTACAACCTTGTAACATCAAATGATATCAGATTTTTCCAAAATTCATAATTCTGATTGCTGTTGTATTTGAATTAGACTATATATGAGTTTTTAAATTAATGTTTCAGACTATGTGAGTGGGTTATGCTGAGGACTAATAGTATGACATTAAAAACTCACACAATCTAATCTAAAAACAATAACAATAAGAATAGTTAGGTTATGCGAGGACTAATAACATGACAGTAAAAACTCACACACAATTTAATCTAAAAACAATAATAATAAGAATAGTAACAACAACAATAAGAATAGTAACATAACCTGTTGAAAAATATAATTAAAAAATGTAAATACTGAATAATTGTACCTTGCTGCAGCCTGGAACAAGCTCCTGTAAAATTTTCATACGTTGTCTAATTCTCTCCCTCCTAGCCTGCAATGAAAACAAAAGTGTGCATGTGACCCATTTGAATATCACATTTTAGATCAGACTTTATCCATGATTAAAGTGGACATGTGACCCATCTTCAAAATAAAACTAAAAGATAGAGAATTAATCTTTATTTACCCTTTCTGCAAGGCTATGGCTGTCGGTAGCCTGGCCCCTCCTTGCTCTCACACATATGAAATCCTTACAAGACTCATCATTGGGTTCCTTCTTCACAATCCTTGGAGGCAATTGAGCTTCGCTTTCTTTATTATCATAACCCACTTGAGGGTATTTTGAGCTCTTATATTCCTTGCATTTGTCCTCCTCTAATTCCTGAAACAAAGAGTAGAATCATCATCAGAATGATCGAATATTGTGGTTGGAAATGTTGATTAAAAACATTCATTATCGAATAATCAGAAACGTTGATTCAAAACATTTATAATTGATTTCTAAACAATTGATTCAAATTGACAGTTAGATTCCTAAACAATCTTTTGAATGCATAAAAGAACTCAAATTTAAGCTTAACTTAATCTTTTGAATGCATAAAAGAACTCAATTTAAGCTTAGCTGAATTTTTTGAATGCATAAAAGAACTCAAATTTAAGCTTAACTCAAACAATGAAACATTTCTAAAACTACTGCTAAAACTTTATTACCTTGAATGGTTGCTTCTTATTACAATTGGGTACAGTTACCTTATCCTCACAAGAGTTCCCATGCTGTTTTAGTTTGCTCTTGACCCTCCGACTTGGAGTTCTTTCAATCTTGTGACCTAATAACACTTCACCATCACAATTTTCTGTTCCCAAGGTTTTAGTGATTGACATTGAGGCTGTTACAGCACACTGGTTCTCTTCTGCCACATTATGCTCCAAAACAGGAGGTACACTGTCAAATGCAAATGGATATTCATCACCCTGTGAGCCCCAAATGGATTGCATGTTCCTTGGCTGATGCTTCAATCCATTTGTATCCAATACAGGACAGGCAGTGTTGTTTCCCAGAATGTGAAATGAATCATGGCTAGTATTGGATGCAGTCCAAATGGTGGAATTGGGCTCTGACCTCAGGTTAGGAGAGAGTGTGCCACTAGTTATTTCAGCAACCAATTCATCCATAAAATCTAATAATGGATAATCTGAATTCATTCTTGTCTGATCATAAACAGAAAAGCCTGCCATATGAGATCTTCACAAAGACTAAAAACAAGAGCAGGCTGTAATGCAAGACCCACAAATTGTTACAGGTTGGGTTATAGTCTGCAGGTATCCCTGCTTAAAAAAAAATAGTTAGTCCCGATTTTCTACTTACAACAATGCAGTCTAGTACATTACTAACGACTTGTTCCCATCACAATACTTTCACACATTTCGAGGACCTGCAATTTGCAGCTTATACAATTGACACGTTTTTTAACTTTTTTCAACCTATTTGTACCTCTGGAATGTGTACGTTGTTGGATGGCGTGAAACATTATCATTTACCCTCAGTTTGATGGATTAACTGTATTTTTCTGATAAGCAACTGTCATTTTTTTTTTATGACTGTTTCCTATTAAGATTAAAAATCCATTTTTCAAAGAACTCAAACTCTTATACACAGAGATAGTTAACAGTTTGGCAAAACAATTTCCATAAACTATAGAACACCAAAGCTAACAAACAACAATATAAATAGAAATCAGACTACAAATAAAAAATCTACAACAAAGAGACATACAATGTCCTATTTAATTAAGATCAGACAGTTTTTGTAGCCTAGTGGCAGCCTACCTATTCTAATTCAGGAAAGTCTATCTAATTAAGATCAACCAGTTTTTTTGTACCATAGCTATTGGGCCATTATAATGTATTTTATAAGTTTACACTTACAATAAACTATGGGACTCTACATTCCCCTGGCCCCATATATACCCTTAGTTTTTAAACCCTGTGGGGCAGCCTAAAGTCCTATCCAATTGAGTGCAGTCAATTTTTGTACTCCTGTGTGGCTGCCCAATGTCCTATCTAATTAAACTTGGAACCCTTTGTGACCACAAGCCATCCTTTGTTTAGAAAAGCCCTATTTAATTAAGATCAGCCAGTTTTTAAGTCATGTGAAGCCGCCTAACGCCCTAGCTAATTGAAGTCAGCCAAGTTTTAAACTCATTTGTGGCTGCCCAATGTCCTCTCTAATTAAACTAGATTTTGTAGCCTTATGTCCCTTGTTTAGAAAAGTCCTATAGATGATCAGCTTGTTTTTTAGTCTTGTGTGGCCACCTAAAGTCTTATCTAATTCTTCTTTTTAACAACCATATTACTGGCCTACAATTGTTCTCTGTAATTTATTCAACTTTCTTCAATTGAACAGAGTCTCATCTAATTAAAATTAGCCAGTTTTGTAATCATGTGTGGCTGCTTAAAGTCCTATCTTATTAAGATAAGTCAATTTTTATAACCATGTATGACCAAACCATCCCTTGTTCGAGAAAGTCTTAAATTAAGTAATATCAACCAATTTTTGTAGCTCTATTGGACCAACCACCCCTTATTTAAGAAAGTCCTGCCTAATTAAGATCAGCCAGATTTTGTAGTCCAATAATCACCTCACATTCTTTGTTAAGGAAATTGATGTGATCAGCAAAAGATATTTCTAGAGGGTCTTTTTCAATATCAATTCGGACTGTCATTTTGGGTAGTCCATGTCATGAGTTCAATTCTTAACTCAAAGATGATGTATGGTGTGGAGCCCATTGCACCTTGTACCTAAGAGGTGGAGTCCATTGCAGAAGAAAAATAGGTTCGCCTTGTACCTAAGAGTTGTACTCCACACCTCTGAACTAAAAATAAATTATGCCCATATCCTCAGCCTTAGCCCTGGACATGAATTCTGTATTTATACAGAAGTTTAGAAAGACATACATTTTGGCTAAGCTGTCAAATTTGGAGTAGCACTGAGAGAGACAGTTCGGAGATATACTGACTGCAAAAGTGAAGTTCCTCTGGACCCGTCTCTGCATCTATTTATTCTTAGGTAATAGGTGTCTATCGGAGATCTGAATAACTGGACAGTTCTGTTTAATATGGGCTGACCCACAACTCCAAATGTTTGGACGGGACATAATAACGATACAGTGGGCCAGGTATACGAGATGCGTACACTACAAGCCAATTAATTTGGGACAGCAACATCCACGGCCCAACATCCACTACTAGCAATCACGACAAACCCAAGAACTCCAGGTGGGTCAGTACGACCTAAGTTTGACAGTCGACCCTGTCTGCTAAATCGAATGGTTGTTATCTTTTGAAGGTTGTTATCTCTTTGAAGGTGTTCTTAGCATGAGTCATCAGATTGAAATCTTTTAGGCTAAGAGTTAAGGACTAGGAGAGAGACGTCACTACATGTCACTACATGTACACCCTATCTTCGAGTGTCCATGCGGACCCAAAAATCTCTTTCTTTCTTCAGTAACATAAACAGGCTAGTTGTGCAATGAAAAATATATATAAAAAAAAGAATTTCGACCACGCTTGCCACGTTGGCATCTAACGTGTGCATATTTGGGCATTTCAGACTGTTGACTGAGATGTGTGTTGGCCCACCTCATCGACCTGCTTGCAGTGGTGTGTGAAACAACGATGGTGGTCGTGTGACATCGAATCACGTGGCCACCATTCAAACCAACCTCTTCACATTTTCGAGTTGCTGCCACCTATCACTCTTCTTCGCAATTGCATTAACTACACACCAGTTCACCTTACTTCTCCCTCAAGTCTCAGTATGGCCTAAATTTGACAGTTAACCTTTCTGCTAAATCTAGTGGTTGTTATCTCTTTGAAGTTGTTCTTAGCATGAGTCATCAGATTGAAATATCTTTGGCTGAGAGCCAAGGACTAGGGAAGGGACGCCAGTACGTGCACACCCTATCTTCGGGGGTCCACGTGGACACTGCAAAAACCTCTTTCTTTCTTCAGTTACATAGAGGCTAGTTGTGCAACGAAAAAAAAAAAAAAGAAGAAGAATTTTGACCATGCTTGCCATGTTGGCATCTAATGTGTGCACATTTGGGCATTTCAGACTGTTGACTGAGATGTGTGCTAGCCCACCTCATCGACCTACTTGCAGTGGTGTGTGAAATGTGACATCGAATCATGTGGTCAACATTCAAACCAACCTCTTCACATTTTTGAGTTGTCGCCACCCATCACTGTTCTTTGTGTTGGGATTAATGGGAAGTATGTACTGAGAGGGGAGGGGTGAAACAGTACCTCTAAAACTTTTGTATCCTTTTATCAATTAACCTTTGTAATCAATTGTATATCCATTCAATCTGATTTATACTATCTTGATGTGAGTTATATCAATTCATAACATTAACATACATGTGAATATTCATAGAAACATTCATGAAAGTAATTTGACACATAACACAAGATCTGATATCGCAGAAAACTCCTGTAAGGAAGTAAAAACTGCGGCGGGGATGACACCCACAAAATCTTCACTATCTGCAGATTGGAAGGGGCCGGTTAAGGCTTACAATTTGATCACTTCTAATGATCTACCCTGTTAAGAGTATCGGTGGAGACCTATTAAAGTCTACTCTGTTAGGAGCTTTAGCAACATTGTTGAGTGTGCACTCGGTTAAGAGATTTGTAGTTGGACTCTTAAATCCACCTTCCTTGAAAGGATTTTTACACTTTGCTCCACTTGTTAGAATGATAGAAAATTACAAATTGACCTGGTAAATGCAATCTCCTATTGTTGATACAGATCCAATTTAGTTTACATGAAAATATTATCACCTAATTGTGATTGAATAATACCTCTGATTCTCGGTATCCTCTGTTCTTGGTTCTGATAACCAAATTCACCTTTTGCTATTCTTGTTCCTGAAACTCTCAATCTGATCCATAGATGTGCTCATTTGCTTCATTCATGTTCTCATCTCTCTTCGCATCCTTTTTCATCGATGATAATGAATGATTGCATCATCTATTTATAAGATGGATTGACTTCATTAAGTTTCGAGGAAAACAATGTTAACTCTAAGACCAGGTTTACAACTTGTACCTAGATCTCCTAGTCTGTGTGTTTTAAATCAGTTAGACTGATTAAAGTACTTACATTCATGTTTCTTGTCCCTAAAGAAATGGATTTAAAAACAAATCAATATCCTATAAATAGAATAAGCTTACTTTATCTGATGTGGAAGTCAGATCCACTTTTTGCGGCCTGCAACTGACTTTCGGTTTCTGTCTTTCGGTTATGCTTTGACTGTCCTTCAGTTTTGTTCTGTCAGTTGCTCTTTAACTGTCTCGTCGGTCTGCACTATATCCTGCATGTCGGGTTCCTCTTTATCTTTTTGTCTTTGTATTTTCGGTTTGCACACTAAGTTGTGTTGTCGGTTCTCTTTGCACTTAGTCATCTTCGGTGATCTCTTTCTATCTGATCTTCAGTTTGCTCTTGTCCTGTCTTTCGGTGTATGCTTACTAAAAGTGTTGTTTTCATACTAATGGAAAATTAATGTCATCAATCTCCCCCTTTGACATTAGTATCAAAAATTAATATGTGCAAAATACTAACAAAATGTTAAGTATATACAACATATGTAATCCTTAGTCATTTAATGACTCCCCCTATGTATATGCCGGTATATCTATATATATCATTTTCCCTATGAATATACATATACATATTTACCATTTGTCATTTGCCCATATGAATGAATGAATATACATATCATTTTCTCTTTTATTTTGTACTCATATCATTTTCCCCCTTTTTTGATATTAAGGGCAAAGGTTTATACCTTAGAGCTTATCAAAAATTTGGGAGTGTGAAGACTTCATGTCTTCCATCATTTTCTCCCATTGTTCTTTGAGGTTCTCCAGAGCCATGTGCTCGAGTGTGATCTTGGAGTGCATGTCATAGATGTTGTCTGCTACAGACATCTCGGGAGTTGCTATCAGTTGCCTTGCTGAGCTGATATGTTGTTGGAGCAGTGTAAGGTTTGGTAGAAGTTGAGTTTGGAGCTCTGTTACTTCTTCCCTAAAGTGTGTCTCTGCTTCCCATAGTTCCTGCCTTAACCGTTTTATCTCTATTATCTTCTCATAATGCAACTTAATTGCATTGACTCCATCGGTGGTTAAGCTTTTTGCACTGTTTGCTAGATCTGTATCCATCTTTGCAATGTTGTCACTATTCTCTTTAGTGAACTTTTCTATTGTGCTCAGTTGTTGAATTAAGGTTATAGCTTCAATTATGATTGGGTCTAATTCAGTAATGAATTCTGATAGCTTTTCCTTATTGACCGCCACTTCTTGGCTGATGTTCTCAACAAGCTTTTGTTGGTACTTCAGCTCTGCTCTCTCCTCAATTGCCTTTTCTGCATCAATATTTTGAGTTGTTATTGCATCGGTGAGAGTTGCTAATTGATCTAGAATGGGCTTGTTCTGATCAATATCAACATCGGGTACAATTTGATGTAATATGTCTTGTGTTGTCTCCAGTACCATGGAGTCCTTGTGTTGTTTCTTCAGCTTCTCCTGTAATGCCTTTGGCATATTTCTCCGTATTCTTGTAATGCTTCAAAATCAAGTGTAGATGGGTCACACTTTGGTATTTGAATTAGTTCATCCAAGGTAATCTTCGACTTATTATTCTTTGATTTCTTCTTCTTCTTTTGTGAGTCACTAGAATGTAAAACCATTGCCAATTTCTTGACTTTCTAAGTTGTGCTCGATGAGGTGACCTGTTGTGCTTCTTTTTGCTGCTTGGTGTCAGTTTCAGCTTGTCAGGTGGCTGTAGACGTCTCCACATTCACCTTCACATCATCAGTAGCACATTTTTTGGTTTCCTCAGGAGTACCATCTTTAGGTTTGTCTCCTTCATCAGTGTCCTTAGCTTCATCATTCTTTATTTTTGCATTCTTATCTGTTGTATCTGCATCCTTTTCTTTATCTCCTCCTGTAACCTTATCAGTGTCGGTTACATCTTGAGTGGCTTTGATGTCTTGCTAACCATCAGTGTTGTCTTTCTTTGCTTCTTCCCCTGCATCCTTGGGAGTTTCCTTTTCGGGTGACTTGTTTGATTCTTGCAGAATATTGATAGCTTGTATCAATATTGGCATGTTGTTTGAAATGTTTACTTGTGCAACATCAATTGTTGTGTCCTGTTCATCGGTTGTGTCCTTTGCAACAGTGACATCTTCATATTTATTAATTTTCTTTGATGGGTCATCGGTGATGCCAATGATGTTAGTGTCCACAATGTTGACATTTGTGGTGTCTGGCCATGATTCATCTGCAACATCTGCATTCTTGTTGTTGGTTGTGTCATCTTCTTCCTTGTCTAACTCAACATATGTGTCATCTTGAGTTTCTTTATCAACATGTTTTTGTTGTAGGTCTTTGTCGGGGCTTTCCTCCTCAGTAGGTATGTTCATAATTTTACACCATTTCTTAGGGCTATCCTGCTCAAGCTCTATAAGCTTTCCTTCAAGAAATTTATATGCTCTCAACTTCGGTGAGAACTCCTTTTTGTACTTGTCCATCATTTCATCTATTTCTACCTTCTTTGATTCGGGTGGCATGAGAGTAACAAGTACTCTTTCTCTTATTTCTTTCTCATTCTTCAAGACAAATGTCCATCTGGAGTATAGTCTATCTAATAGTTCTCTTTGTACATGATTGCCTTCAAACTGAATCGGTACATATTTAAACTTGTACATTTTTGCTATGATGGTATCCTCTATTTTATTCTGATCTTTTGGATCTAATTTCAACCATCTTCTAATATTTGAATCTGTAATAGATCCAGAATTTGCAATAGATTTGCATATGTCATCAATAGATTCAGAAGCTTGTACTTTCTGCCTCTATAGATTCATCTTGCTCGGTGTCTTCAATATCCTCTCGGGTTCTGATGAACTTCCTTCCTCTTTTGTTTTGCCCCCTCTTTGGTGTGGCAGCTTTCCTCTTGTATGTCCTGACCTTTCCTTTCTTCAAAGGTGAAGGAGTAGAATCCTTTGATGTTTGGCTTCTTGTCCTAGAAGCAACTATTGTCCTTGGCTTCTTAGTTGGTGGAGGAGGTGGTGAATCTGACTCTGTTACCTCATAGTCATCCTTTTCCTCAGTTTTACCGATAGATAACTGTTCTTCGGTTTCTTCCTCCTGTTCAACTTCTTCATCCTGTTCAGTTTCTTCCTCGGTTGCCGACAGTATCTTCTTGAGATTCTTCACCATCTCATCCTTCTTTCTGACAATTTTCTTAACAACCAGGCCGGATTTTATTCTTGTCTTGACCTCCTCATATGTTCCAAATTTGGGTTGTTTCTTATCCAATGGTTCATTGATCAAGGCATCAATTTCCTTAGTTGCAAGATGAATGTTTATCTCATACTCCAATGGTTGTAACCAAAAGGTCCTCAGTACAGCAGGCTTGATATATGTATTGTCTGTATCAACCATGAAGCATATCTTATCTTTATACTTCTCAATGAGTTGTTCGGGGATCCTTACCCTCTTTTGCATTTGGTCTTTGAATACAGTGAAGTATTCATCCATGACTATCTCAAAGTTATCTCCCAGTGATGCTATGTGTTCACTATTTTGCATGGTGACCGGTTTGGTGCTATCCCATTGAAGGCATTATATTTTTCCATTAGTATACACAAGGAAAAACATGATCTGCACCATCAGTTTATTCTACACCGACAGACAGGGCACAACACTACCCGACGCCAAAGTTACCCGATACTGCAAAGTTCAAAGCATATTCGATGAAAAAGAGGTTAATGAAACCTGACGAGTAACAATAGTGCAACCCAATGGAACAACACAGAGTGGAACCCGACAGATAAAGGGAACCCGACGATCACTTCAAACAAAGGAACGCTGACAGACTTTCAGTTTGACCCGACGAACAAGAACTGACAGTCAGTTACATCCCGCAAAAAGTGGATCTGACTTTCCACGTCAGATAAAACACTTAAGTTGTATATATAGCTTCTTGATTTGTTTTTAAATCCATTATGTGCAGAGGAAGCAATGTATTTATTATTGTTTTAATTAGTTTTACTGATTTAAAACATGCAAACTAAAGATCAAGGTCAAGTTGTAAACCTTGGATCTAAGAGTTAACATTGTAAAGCGTGAATCAAAGATAGGTCAAATACTTGTATAAATAGATGCTCAATCTATTGAGAATAGTTGTTGTTCAATGAAGATTGTAGCCACGGAGAGCATCTAGAGACCAGACAAGAGAATTCATGTAGAAGGACAGAAAAGAATAAAATCAGTTTCAAGAACAAGAACACAAGCTACTAACGAGCAGATAAAGGTATTAATCAGTCACTTAAGGTGATATTATTATTATGAGAGCTTTAATGGATCTATACTCAGCAATTGTAGATTGCATACAGTCAGGTCAACATTTGTACTCATTCTAACAAGTGTAGTACACATAAGAAATCCTTTCAAGAAAGGTGGGCTTAACCGTCCTATTATAAATCTCATAACTGAGAGCACGCTTCATTAGTGTTGCTAAAGCTCTTAACAGAGTAGATCTTAACAGGTCTCCACCTTAATACTCCTAACAGGGTAGATCATCAGAAGTGATCAATTGTAAGCCTTTACCGACTCCCTTCCATTCTGTAGAAAGTAAAATTTTGTGGGTTCCAACCCCACCGCAATTTTAACTTCCTAACAGGAGTTTTCTGCGATATCATATCTTGTGTTATGTGTTTATTACTTTCATGAATGTTTCTATGAATGTTACAAGTAATTAAAGATTATGGAATAATACTACATGCATAAGAAAGAACAACAAT
Source organism: Thuja plicata (assembly GCA_018584345.1). Classification (NCBI taxonomy): domain Eukaryota; kingdom Viridiplantae; phylum Streptophyta; class Pinopsida; order Cupressales; family Cupressaceae; genus Thuja; species Thuja plicata. The sequence goes on along the minus strand of MU226272.1, from coordinate 520,779 downwards.
AATGGTCGGTAATGCAGTAATGAATGATTACTAATGATGAAATGTGAAAAGTGTTAAAAGTTTTAGAGGTACTGATTCACCCCTCCCCTCTCAGTACTACTTCCCATTAATCCCAACACCCATTTCACATCTCCTACTGATGGGAATGTTTCTTGAAAGTATAAGAAAATACACATTATGAGTGAGCCAAACTTACATGTGTTTGACTTTGCATTCTTGATAGTCTTTAAGTTGTCTTTCAACTGATTTAGCAGGAGTTCGGATAAGTCTAATTTTGTTCCCTTCTTCACAATTTGTAGGTTGTGTCTACTGCACCTGATGCTATGTTGTTCAACTTCCTTTCTTGGAATAATTTGTAGCCTAGAATGCATGCACTTAACTTGATCTCATCATCGATTATGGTGGTAAATTTCAGTCCTCTGTCATCCCATTTGGCTCCTGTAATCTTCTCGGTCTCGGCCTTAGGTGGATGCTTTAGTTCCTTTACTTTCTTATTTATAGGGTAAGCGGTGACCACATGGATGACATCTTGGGTTATCACCTTCGGTTCATCAAGCCATAGCTTGTTGTTATGCATTCGGCTTAGTACTAACCAAATCCATTTGGTTTTGAAAACCTTGGGGAATATTACCTGGCATTAGTGAGCCCTTTTTCTTCTATATTCTTGTGTTCATCTTTCAGTGTTACATCTTCCTTACATAGCTTTTTATAAGCTTCTTCAACTTCTGAAGTTCCTATCTTTGCAATCTTGCAGTGTATGAAAGATCGAACATCTTCCACGATTAAAACCCTAGCTAGTATGCATGAGAATGCTCCAACATCATCGGGTTGTGAGGCAACCTCAGGATGAATCTTGTAGTTAGGTTCCTCACATGCCAAATTCTTGATGAGCTTGAACTCATCCTTGTTTGTGTTCTTGGATTTCACGGTTCTTGATGTCAAGGCCATTTTCAAATTTAAGGCTTCCTGTGAAATGCGTGAAAACAAAGTTGTCAGTTTTGTAGAACTTACTGTTTACTCTTGCAAAGATTTTTGATCTGCTTTGGAGTGTTGTGTGTCGAGTTATGGTCACTCTATGAGTTAGTCACTTTTTGCTCAAAAATCGCCTTGGTTGCTCTGCTTTGGTCATCATGAACAATGATTTGTTTTGTTGCCCTATTTATAGATGATGCCCTAAAACGCGTGTCATAAATGCTTACCAAATCCTCGGTGTATAAAGATGGAGTTCGTCGGTGAAGACTTCATTTTCCTTAAGTGACAATAATAACGTTTTGGAGTAGTCATTATTCCTTCTTGATTTTACCAACGGGTTTCGGTGTTGCAGACAACTTGTTCACTTTGCTTGTTTATCGATGGGGCTCAGTTTACACTTAGCAACTTTGCTTTCTTATGTTAACCGACACTTCTCGGTAAGTATAGGCAGTCTTGACTTTGAGTGTGTACCGACGGATTTTGGTATATATGTCTGAAATCATAGTTATCATAGATTTTAACAAGCAATACCATGATGCATCTTTACTTAAGCTAATTTGGTATTATATCAACATATTATGGAACTGATGTAAAATAATAACTTGGGATAATGCAGTTCCATACTTACTTGTTCTGCTTAGGTGGGGGTGGTGATGTCACTGGATCCATTGGATGGGGTGTCACCATTTGCATTGATCGGTCCAGCTTCATCATTGTTTGAAGCTTTTCTCCACATTTTGTCTCTTGCCCTCTGGATGTCTTCAATGTGTTTCCATTGGTATATGTGATCGTCTCTGTCATTCGGTCTCTGCAGTCTTTCTTGAGATGACCAACTTTATGACAGTGTAAGCATGCCATTCCAGGGTTAGTCCAGCATCTAGACTTTCTAGTCCACTATCTCATATAGTTTGCAACAATGTGACCATATCTTCCACATGCTGTACAATTTGTCCAAGTATTGTAATCCCATATATAGTGATTACCGACTCTTTTCGGTTGATAGGGAGTTTCTTGACCTTTAGGCTTTCAATCTTGCCTTTTCTTTTTCTAGCATTCAAGAGTTGTGTGCCTATTCATTTTGCAAGTAGGATAGTATTTGTCCATGTAGGTTTCCTTCTTTGGTTATTTCATCTCAGACTTACATTCATATGCTTTATGTCCTTTCTTGTTACATTTATAACAAAATCCTATGAATGAAGATGTAGATTTAGGAATACCTTTCATTTTTCCTCTGCATACATTTGATGTATGGCCTTGCTTTCCACAGTGATTGCATGTCAACCTTCTTGGTCTTGGATTTTTATAGACATTCTTTGGATCAGTTTAATTTGATGATTCTCTATTCTCGGTAAAACCTAGACCGTTGTTGTTGTTGACTCTTCGTTGTCCTTCAAGAAAAGCATCCACTATTTTATTGATTTCTTCAACTTTATTGATAATTTCATTGTGTTGCTGCTGAATTCTTATTTCATGTTCCAACTTTTCATTCTTATCCCTCAGTTCACCGATAGCTTCTATTCTTTCAATGAGTTCAACATTTATTCTGTTTGCCTCTTGACTCATAAGAATAATCTGATTTGTAATCTCATGGTGATGCTCAGTAAGTCTTTGTATTTCAGACTCTTTTTCTTGTAGGTTTTCTGTGATCTTTTTTCTATCATCAATAGCTACTGTTCTTTCTTGCTCAGCTTGTCTAGCATTGTTCATGACATCAATCATCCTTACCATCCATGTCTCTTGACCGATTTGCAGAGATTTAACTTGTCCAGTCAAATGTAGATTGATTTTAGTTAGGCTTGTGATGCTTTCTTCTGACATATTTGATGCTTTGCTTGTAGTTGATCCTAAAGACTCAAAGACATCCGGTATCTCATCCTCATAATAATCTATCTCATTACAGCGAGATGCCATATTCTTTCTATCATCTAGCAACTGCCTCATATTGATTCTAGCTTCTTTATACTGTTCATAGAACATCTAAATTTCAAGCTTGTTATTCTTAATATTTTTATCAAGTCTGTACTTCTCCATTGTATGATATTTTCTCTTAAGCCTTTAATATTTCCAAGAAGAGACTTAGATCTGATACCAATTTTTGGGATTAATGGGAAGTATGTACTGAGAGGGGAGGGGTGAATCAGTACCTCTAAAATTTTTGTATCCTTTTATCAATTAACCTTTGTAATCAATTGTATATCCATTCAATCTGATCTATACTATCTTGATGTGAGTTATATCAATTCATAACATTAACATACCTATGAACATTCATAGAAACATTCATGAAAGTAATTTGACACATAACACAAGATATGATATCACAGAAAACTTCTGTAAGGAAGTAAAAACTGCGGTGGGGACGACACCCACAAAGTCTTCACTATCTGTAGATTGAAAGGGGCCGGTTAAGGCTTACAATTTTATCACTTCTGATGATCTACCCTATTAAGAGTATTGGTGAAGACCTGTTAAAGTCTACTCTTTTAGGAGCTTTAGCAACACTATTGAGTGTGCACTCGGTTAAGAGATTTGTAGTTGGACTGTTAGATCCACCTTCTTTGAAAGGATTTTTACAATTTGTTCCACTTGTTAGAATGATAGTAAATTACAAATTGACCTGGTAAATGCAATCTCCTATTACTAAAAAAGATTCAATTTATTTTACATAAAAATATTATCACCTAATTGTGATTGAATAATACCTTTGATTCTCGGTATCCTCTGTTCTTGGTTCTGATAACCAAATTCACCTTTTGTTGTTCTTGTTCTTGAAACTCTCAATTTGATCCATAGATGTGCTCATTTTCTTCATTCATGTTCTCCTCTCTCTTCACATTCTTTTCATCGATGATAATGAATGATTGCATCATCAGCTATAAGATGGATTGACTTCATTAAGTTTTGAGAAAAACAATGTACTCTAAGATCAGGTTTACAACTTGTACCTAGATCTCCTAGTCTATGTGTTTTAAATCAGTTAGACTGATTAAAGCACTTACATTCATGTTTCTTGTCCCTAAAGAAATGGATTTAAAAACAAATCAATATCCTATAAATAGAATAATCTTTCTTTATCTGATGTGGAAGTCAGATCCACTTTTTGCGGGCTGCAACTGAATTTCAGTTTCTGTCTGTCGGTTATGCTCCTACTGTCCTTTGGTTTTGTTCTATCGGTTGCTCTTTAACTGTCTCATTGGTCTGCATTGTATCCTTCATGTCGGGTTCCTCTGTTAGGTTCCTCTTTATCTTTCTATCTTTGTATTTTTGGTTTACACACTAAGTTGTGTCGTTGGTTCTCTTTGCACTTAGTCATCTTCGGTGATCTCTTTCTATTTGATCTTTGGTTTTCTCTTGTCTAGTCTTTTAGTGTATGCTTACCGAAAGTGTTGTTTGCATACTAATGGAAAATTAATGTCATCACTTTGCAATTGCATTAACTACATGCCATTTCACCTTACTTCCCCCTCAAGTCTCAGTATGGCTTAAATTTGATGGTCGACCCTGTCCGCTAAATCAAGTGGTCATTATCTCTTTGAATTTGTTCTTAGCATGAGTCATCAGATTGGAATCTTTTCTGCTAAGAGCCAAGGAATAGGGGAGAGATGTCAATACATGCACACCCTATCTTTGGGGGTCCATGTGGACCCAACAACCTCTTTCTTTCTTCAGTTATGTGTAGAGACTAGTTGTGCAATTAAACATATTAAAAAAATGAATTTCGACCACGCTTACCATGTTGGCATCTAACATGTGCACATTTGGGCATTTCAGACTGCTGAACGAGATGTGTTTTAGCCCACCTCATTGACCTACTTGTAGTGGTTTGTGAAACAATGATGGTGGTCGTGTGACATCAAATCACGTGGCCACCATTCAAACCAAACTCTTCACATTTTTGAGTTGCCGCCACCCATAACTCTTCTTTGCAATTGCATTAACTGCATGTCAGATCACCTTACTTCCCCCTCAAGTCTCAGTACGACCTAAATTTGATGGTCGACCCTGTGTACTAAATCGAGTGGTGGTTATCTCTTTGAAGTTGTTCTTAGCATGAGTCATCAGATTGAAATATTTTCTACTAAGAGCCAAGGACTAGGAGAGGGAGGTCAGTACGTGTGCACCTTATCTTTAGGGGTCCATGTGGACCCAAAAACCTCTTTCTTTCTTCAGTTACATAGATAGGCTAGTTGTGCAGTAAAAAATATTTCAAAATTTGTATTTCAATCGCGTCTGCTATGTCTGCCACGTCGACGTCTAACCGCATCAACTTGCCCGGGGTGGTGGGTGAAACAACAATGGTGTCCATGTGGCGTCGAATCATGTGACCACCATTCAAACCAACCTCTTCACATTTTTGAGTTGTCACCACCCATCATTCTTCTTCGAAGTGACATTAATTATGCATCAGTTCACCTTACTTCTCCCTCAAGTCTCCTAGTTCTAGAGCACAAACGCATTGAATGTGGATGTCTTCTCATTGTTCGAGTGCTCCTTCGTGTCTTTCTCTCTTGTGTATTCTCCAATCGTGGGAAAATTGTGAGACATAATGTGTTCCCTTGAAATCCTCTGTTGGTTCACCTATAAACCAGAGCATGTCTCCCACTGTTAGAACTCTTAAATGGGTTTTATAGAAATGCCACAATACCTGATAGCGGCAATTCTCCTGGCACGTTATTCTTCCTTCGTGGTTTGGATGTATGTTTATGTGGTTTCAAGATGTTTATTTCGTGCTTTGGTTTCAAGATACCGCCTCAATTGTGAAATTATTTCTTCCCTTTTTCAACTTGCAATCCTGCGAACGAGGTTTTGAAGGCAAGGAGGCATAGTACGATTCCAAACATTTATGACACCAAGTATTCAACCTAGGTGATGATAAATCCTCACTAAGGCCTCTATTTTCCATTTTTGGGCAATTATTTTCCTTTTCTATTTGATTTTTGTTTTTCTCTAACTCAAATGTAATCTACATTCCCTGTTTGTTATTGTGTACATTGTAGCTGAATTTGTGTTCGTGAGTGCCTTTTGTGCTTATAAATACAACAATCTGTATTCATAAACACAATCAAATCTATGAGGGAAAAGTACTATTTTGTTCAAGCATCCCTTCTATTTTCATGGTAGTGTAAAATAAATTCTATTTTGCATCACTATCTATATTCATCATTTGGTTGAATATTAGGGTTTAATATTCACTGCTACTATTAGGGTTTGATTTTCCTTGGCACTATTAGGGTTTCCATATGGCTCTTTCACTAGAAAATTTGATAAAGCCATATGAAAACCCTTCTATTTGTGATCATTTGAGTGATTCTCATTTACTATTTTTGTTTGCTTCTATCATTATAGTTTCCAATTCACTAGTACTCATACGATTCAAACAATTTTGAATCAAAATGGAATGTTTTGAACCAATTGTTCTTCTAGTTACCATTAAACCCTAATAGTAACATTAAATATTAAACCCTAATGTTTGTTGTCAAATAATTATAGCCACTGTAAATTGAAAACCATAATGTTACTAGTATACTTGAATTTGTACAACAAGATTCAATACAGAGAAAAATGCACAATTATAATAGTTATCTTAGTAATTATATTTATCAAAAATTGATGTTTTACATTGACAATTACATCACTTGAAAATATCCAAGACATGCCATCAAAATTGGCAGAATATAAAAAACTTCACCTTTAATTATCAACCTCCAAATCCTATTCCATACATCCGAATAGTACTATACTAAACAAAAAGGTTGGACACCCTAAGCTTCCACCACCATCACCATGCACGACCACCAGTTGGCCCTAGAGCCATCACTGTTGCATTATTTGGCACCTCTTCATGAATCACCAGTCCAAAATAGTCAGGGACATCCTCCTCTTCGTTGAGGCCCTCATCTCTTTTGTAGTTTTCCCACCAATCATAGTCATAAAAAAACTTCAGACCTACATACTTTTCTAGAAAGTCCACAATCCTTAATATCTCAAGAATTCTACAATCAAATGATTCCTGGTTCCACACAGTGAGTATTGGCCATTTTAAAATATATCTGTGATGACTAAAGTACTCATACAAACTTGGAATCTACATGCCTTCATCAACATTAGCTACCACCACATCCACATATACCAGATAGTCCTCCTTAAACACTGCTCTACACATGCTCTTAGAAACCACCTTCGACTCCTCTGACATTAGAAGGGTTTCCAAAAAAACTACACAAATATTAGTGTTCAGATGATACACTGGTCTGTATGCAAATACTTCCCACCAAGTATCTTTATAACTACATGCACAATGTACCCCCGCTTGTAATTCAATATTCCTTCAACCTCTTATCAGTAATTGCCGCAAGGAATCCCACCTATGCCTTCTCACACACTAGCCGAATTGGAGAATCCATGACAAAACAAGCAAAACAATTAATAGAGGGAAGGATAACCCATGACATAGAAATTGGTTCATCTGGTGTCAATTTATAGAAAAAAAATACATTCCAACCCTCCCCAATATTCGACATTAGTCATTAATGCTTCTTGCATAGGTGGACATATTTAATTTTAAAACTTAAAATGAATTGCTATAACTTGCGTATGTCACATTAATTATACATCAAGACTCAATAAAGGATGTCATTCATAGTATATAATCACAAATATGAAAAGTCTCCTTAATGTCTCCAAGTCTCATGAATTATAATTCATCAACTGAATAGTAAACGATAGTCACATTACTACATTTTATTGTGATAAATTATGTGCTCAAATTCTCTATATTTATGTTTCTATAGTTGATTTCCTTAGAAGGATCTGGAAAGAAACTATATTAGCCATTAGCCTTCATTATTGCTTGCACTTCTATTCACTTTGCCTCTATCCTGTCTATCCTAGTTCAATTTTATAGATACCCCAAATTGTAACCATATTGTTCCATTTCATAGATACCCCAGTTATATCCTACTTCAATTTGTAGAAAGGATATCTTCTTCACATCTCAATACCATATATCTCTGTGTGTGTGTGTGTGTGCGCGTGCGCGTGTATCCTCGCACATATATGTATGTCACTCTATTATGTGTGTGTCGATATGTCTGTATATTCACCTATGTAGATTGATCTATATGTACATATATGTATGTATACATCTCTATCTATCTATCTATCTATACACACACACACACACACACACACACACACATAACTAAATGATAGTCTCAATATATTTTATTGTGCTAAATTATGTATACAAATTCTCTAAATTTGTGTTTCTATACCCCATTGCCTTAGAAGGATCTGAAAAGAAAATTTATTGGCCATTACCCTTCATTATTGCTTGCACTGCCATTTACTCCACCTTTATCTTGTCTGTCCCACTTCAATTTCATAGATACCCCAAATTGTCACTATATTGTTCCATTTCATATATACCCCAATTATATCCTACTTCAGTTTGTAGGAAGCATGTCTTCTTCACATCTCATTACCATGTCTATATATATGTATGTTCACACATATACATATGTCTCTCTATACATATATGTGTGTGTCTATATGTCTATATATACACCTCTGTATATTCATATGTATGTACATATATGTGTGTATGTCTTAGGATTATATATATATATATATATATATATATATATCTGTGTGTGTGTGTGTGTGTGTGTGTGGACCGGGGCCTATACATGCACACCTTAACTTTAGTGCTCCACAATACAATATCATCAAATAGCCTCTTTTGTAATGATTTACGCCACATGTAATATGATGATTTGTTTAAGGTGTCCACAATTTTCCAGTGTAGACAACAATTACCCACAAATATGTAGAACATTAGGGCTATACATTTGATGTAATATTATATCCAAAAAACCATACTTATTTATAATTATCTACCAAAGGGAGTAAACCCCTTACAAAGACCTCACTAATACATCCATTTGGCTATTGTCAAATAGTCATCAATCAGTTCGCTAAGAGGCAGAAAGAAGGTCTCAATTGTTTTCCAGCATGTTTGCAAATGAAGTGATGTCCAAATCAGCAAGGCCCTCCCTATACAGTGCAAACACTTCTGATACCTTCTTCTTAATCACAACTTCAACATAAAATAATCTTGCAATAAGGTCTTTCTTCTTGTCAATGTTCATATCAATCATAGTTACATCCACAACAAGCTTTTATTGCTCCTTTAACAGGGCCTCAACTATCCTCGCTGCTATCACACAAACCCCATATGCCTCTGACACAATTGTATAAAATTACTCCTACAATATTCCATTGTTGAAATGGCTTGAAGATATGGGCCCAACAACCTGCTTGATTGCATGCAATAGTGAGGCATCCTCTAGTTTGAACATCATCTCTAATTGCTTGTCTACATCACTCTCTCCATAGCTGCAATAAATACCAAAGTGTTGTCATAGCTTCACTTCCAAATATGCCTCTTTTTTGTGTTTGGTAACCCAACCAACTTGTTTATATAGACAAATTCTTTTTTTTCTTTGTTTAATGAAGGTTGTATATCTCTTTTTTCCTCTGCAAGTCAGTGGCTATAACGAGTTTGTTGCTATTTTTAGGCCTTTAACCTCTGGTTACTCCACACATGGTAACATTCTCTACCTGCATAATAAATTGTCATCTTCCTTTTTTAGAATGGAAGGGACAAGGACTGAAATTTTTCATCACATGATCCACCTTTTCTGATTTAAGTACTATTTTGTACAATACTCAACATTCTCCAATATAATTCTATCCACCTATCTATGCCTATCATACCAAAATTATACATCATATAAAACTAGCACTTGCACCGATAAGAGGTGCAAGGGTGTAGCCGATAGGTAAACATAAGGAAGTTATAAACTAATTTTAAGATTGTGTAATCAATTAAATCAAAATACAGGTCTTTACACATGTATCATTGTATACTATAATTTAGTACATTACTTTGTTTGTTTTTTTTCATCATTTTCATAGATTTTGATTCCTTTGAATTATCATCATCCACTTTCAATCAACCAAGGTTATATAAGTATGTGTTTAGATCTATAATTTCAAGGAGACAAATTATGGAAGCAATGCTCTACACCCGAACAAGTTGGAAATCTCATCATCTTGAAATTATTTCTTACATATCAAAGTTAATATTCTGTGTAATTTGAACCCAAATGAGTACTGTGGGACGTGGGTAATTTCTGGCTCGAGCAATTTTAAGTACATGTGAGCTTGAGACTTGTAAAAAAAGAGGAGCATCAACTAATAGTTCATATCGAGTGTGTGTTCTATTGATGACATTATTTTTCCATTTGTATGCAAAGAAAACCTTCGTTAATCATACACTGAAAGACAAGATAAGAGCAAACCGACAGAACAGTTCAAAGGGTAAACCGAAGACACAATACAAACTGCAAAACTGAAAGTGCTAAGAGGAACCTGACGAAAAAAATCTCAAGAAAAACTAAAAGAGAAGAAATAGAGGAACCCGACAGAGCAAGGGAACCCAATGGACAGGTCAATGAAAGGATCACCAAAAGACAGGTAAACTGATCTCTATGCAGACCGAGCATCAGACGCTGAAAGTCAGTTAAATCTCGCAAAAAGTAGATCTGACTTCCACATTAGATAAAACATTCATATTCTATTTATAGAGTCTTGATTTGTTTTAAAACCATTACTTAAGGGACAAGAAACATTATTGTAAGCGTTTTAATCAGTCTAACTGATTTAAAACACATAGACTAAAAGATCAAGGTCAAGTTGTAAACCTATGATCATAGAGTTAATATTGTTTTACGTGAAACTTAATTAGGTCAATCTATCTTATAACTAGATGTTGTAATCATTCTTTATGATGGATGAGAGGATAAATGTAGCCTACGAGCATATCTATGGATCAGACTGAGAGTTTCAAGAACTAGAACAACAAAAGGTGAATTTGGTTATCAAGAACCAAGAATAGAGGCTACTGAGCAACAAAGGTATTATTCAATAACATTAGGTGATACACTCATACATGTAATCTTGAATGGATATATAAGAAGCAATAGGAGATTGCATACACTACGGCCAAAGTGTAATTTTCTTACATTCTAACAAGTGAAGCAAAGTGTAAAAATCCTTTCAAGGAAGGTGGATTTAACAATCCAATTGTAAATCTCTTAACCGAGTGCATACTAAATAGTATTGCTAAAGCTCCTAACAGAGTACACTTTAACAGGTCTCCAAAGATACTCCTAACAGGGTACATCATTAGAAGTGATCAAATTGTAAGCCTTAACTAGCTCCTTCCAATCTGCAGATAGTGAAGAATTTGTGGGTGCCATCCCCACCGCAGTTTTTACTTCCTAACATGAGTTTTCTGCATTATCATATCTTGTGTTATGTGTTAATTACTTTCATGAATGTTTCTATTAATGTTCACATGTTTGATTAAGTTAAAGAATTGATATAGCTTACATCAAGATAGTATAGAACAGATGGTTGGTCAATCAATTGATTACATAAAGATTAAAGAATAAAAGAGATAAAAAATTTAGAGGTACTAATTCACCACTCCCCTCTCAGTACACACTTCTCATTAATTCCAAAAATTGGTATCAGAGCTAAGTCTCTTATTTGGAAATCTTAAAGGCTTAAGAGAAAAGAGCGTACAATGGAGAAGTACAAACTTGACAAGAGTATTGAGAATCAGAAGCTAGAAATTCAAATCTTCTATGAGCAGTATAAAGAAGCTAGAATCAAGATGAGACAGCTATTAGATGAAAGAAAGATTATGGCATCTCACTGTAATGAAACAGATTACCATGAGGAAGAGATACCAGATTTCTTTGAGTCTTCAGGATCAACTACTAGAAAAGCATCAAACACATTAGAAGAAAGCATCACAAGCTTAAATGAAATCAATCAACATCTGGCTGGACAAGTAAAATCTCTGCAAATCGGTCAAGAGACACGAATGGTAAGAATGATTGATGTCATGAAGAATGCTAGACAAGTTGAGAAAGAAAGAAAACTAGCTATTGATGTCTAGAAGGAAGATTACTAAAAAGCTACAAGAGAAAGAATCAGAAATACAAAGATTAACAAAATGTCATCGTCAAATTACAAATCGGATTATTCTTATGAGTCAAGAGGCAAACATAATGAATGTTGAACTCATTGAAAGAATAGAAGCTATCGGTGAGCTAAGGGAAGAAAATGAAAAGCTGAAACAAGAACTCAGAATACAGCAGCAGCATAATGAAATTATCAAGAGAGTTGAAGAAAGCAATAAAAGAATGGATGATTTTATGGATGGACAACGAAGAATCAACAACAACACCGGTCTAGGCTATACCGAGAATGGAGAATCACCCAATCAAGCTGATCCAAAGAATGTATATGCAAATCCAAGACCAAGAAATTTGACATGCAATCACTGTGGAAAACAAGGCCACACATAAAATATATGCAGGAGAAAAATGAAAGGTATTCCAAAATCCACATCTTCATTCATAGGATTTTGTTATAAATGTAACAAGAAAGTACATAAAGCATATGAATGGAAGTCTGAGATGAAATAGCCAAAGAAGGAAACCTACAAGGACAAATACTATCCTACTTGCAAAATGAATGGGCACACAACTCTTGAATGCTGGAAAAAGAAAAAGAAAGCATGGAAGCCTAAAGGTCAAGAAACTGCCTATCAACCGAAAAGAGTCGGTAAATAGTATGTATGAGATTAGAAGACATGGAAAAATTGTACAGCATGTGGAAGATTTGGTCACATTGTTGCAAACTATATGAGACAGTGGACAAGAAATTCTAGAGGCTGGACTAACCATGGAATGACATGCTTACACTGTCATAAAGTTGGTCATCTCAAGAAAGGCTGCAGAGACTGAATGAAAAAGACCAACACATTCCCCAATAGAAATACCATTGAAGACATCCGAAAGATGAGAAACAAAATGTGGAGGAAAGCTGCTAACAGTGATGAAGTTGGACCAAGCAATGCAATTGGTGACACCCTATCCAATGGATCTGGTGACATCACCACCCCCACCTAAGCATAAAAAGTAAGTATGGAACTACATTACACTAAGTTGTATTTTACATCAGTTCCATAATATGTTGATGACATGCCAAATTAGCATAAGTAAAGATGCATCATGGCATAAGTAAAGTTGCTAGTGTAAACTGAGAATCATCGGTAATCAAGCAAGTTGAAAAAGTCATCTTCGCCAAAACACCAAAACCCATCGATAAAAGTAAGAAGTTAGACAATTGCCCCAAAGCATTGTGTTTTCACCGAAAAGGGAAGTTAGTGTATCAACCGATGACTCCATCTTCACACATTGAGGAGTGGTTGAGCATTAATGACTCGACTTAGGGAAAATATCTATAAAAAGATGATGAAAGGGTTTCATTTCTCACCTGCAACTTGAGCGATCGACCATAGAAAAAATAGAGCGAGAAGAAACAACATTGTAGAGTGACTCCAACCCATTACAAAGCACTCCACACAGATCAATCAAAGCTACATAGGTTGAAGTAAGTACTAAGCATAACCAAGAACTTTGTTCATCTTTTAGGGAAAGCCCTAAAATGTTTGAAATAATGACCACGACTTCAAGAACCACTAAACTAAAGAACATCAAGAAGGATAAGGTAAAACTTATCAAGAATTATACTTGTGTGGAACCCCATTACAAGATATTCCTAGAGGTTGCATCACAACCTGACAATGCTGGAGCATTCTCGCGCATACCAGCTAGGGTTTTTCTCGTCGAAGATGTGCGGGCACACATCCACTGCAAGATTGCAGAAATTGGTGACCTGGAGGTTGAACAAGCTTTCAAGAAGCTATGTAATGATGATGGATCTATTAAAGATGAGCACAAGCACATAGAGGTGAAAGGGCTCGCAAATGCCCTATTGTTCCCAAAGGTTTCAAGACCGAGTGGATTCGGTTAGTACTGAGAATAATTCACAACCACAAGCTATGGCTAGATGAGCCTAAACAAATAACATGAGATGTTATTCATGTAGTCACCAGTTATCTAATAACCAATAAGATAAAAGCATTGAAGAACCCACCCAAGGCTGAAATTGAAAAGGATATAGGAGCTAAGTGTGATGGAAGAGGACTCAAGGTATCCACTATCACAGATGATGAACTAAAATTTGGAGCATGTGTCCTAGGCTACAAATTATTTCAAGCTAGCAGGATGAACAACATAGCATCCAGAGTAGTGGATACAACATATAAAATTGTAAAGAAAGGAACTCAGTTGGATCTGTGAGAACTTCTACTCAACTAGTTAGAAGAAAACTTAAAGACAATCAACAATGCAAAGACAAATTCATGTAAGTTTGGCTCACTTATCATGTACATTTTCTTTTACTTCCAAGAATCTTTTCCATCAGTAGGAGATGCAAAATGGGATACAACTAGAATAGTCACCATACAGTGAGTATCTAACATCACTAGGGGACAATTTTGAGATAGTTACAGATGTTTACTTTACTGGATTCAAGGAGAGAATGCAGAAAAGAGTAAGGATCCCAGAGCATCTAATTGAGAAATTCAAGAATGATATATGTTTTATGGTTGACACAGATTACACATATATCAAACATGTTGTACCAAGGACAACATGGCTACAACCACTAGACTATGAGGTAAACAAAGATCAAGCATCCAATGCAATCGATGCATTGATAAATGAGCCCTTAGACAAAAGACAACCAAAGTTCAACACTTATGAAGAAGCCAAAGCAAGAATCAAAACTGGCTTGGTTGTGAAGCAAATAGACAGGAAGAAAGAAAAAATGGTAAAAACTTGAAGAAAAGGATGTCGATCACAGAGTAAGAAATTGAACAAAAGGAAGAGATTGAGGGATGGTCACCTGTCGGTGAGGCTGAGTAGGAAAGTGACTCTGAGTCTACAGAGTCATATACTCCGTTACTAATACCAGCTAAGAATCTAAGAAATAAAGCTGCTTCAAGGACAAGAAGTCAGATAGCTAAGGACTCAAGTCCTTCACCATTGAAGAAAGGTCATGTAAGGACCTACAAGAGGAAAACCAAAACACAGAAAATAGGGCCAACAAAGACGGACTTCAAGATAGGCTATTGGAAATATGGAATTTTTCCTTGCACTCTGAAAAATAAATCAGGGAAAGAGACCTAGTATCAGTCATGCCTCCCAAATAAAAAATGGAGGAGATCAAAGAAATGATGAAGGCTCATTCCAAAAGGTTCTCACCAAAGATGAGAGCCTACCAAGTTCTTAAAGGACATCTACTGGATTTATACAGATAGAGTGAAGCCAAATGGAGGAAAATACTTAATATTCCTGAAAAGGATACAAGTCCTAAGTCACAGAGAGCTCTAACCGAGAATCAAGAAACCAAGGATGATCAGGCTACTGAAAGCACAAAACCAATTATCATCATAGATGTTGAATTGGACAAAGAGGAAATGAACACCACAAGCAACAAGGATATGGATGTTGCAGATGAGACATGGTCGGACACCACTATGGACAACACAATCATTGAAATTACCGATGATCCAACAGAAGAAATATAGAAAGATAAAGATGTCAATGTTACCAAGGACAAGACTGATGAACAAGACACTACAATTGACACTTCATAGGTGAACATACCAGGCAACATGCCAATATTGATGCAAGCCATCAATATTCTCTAGGAAAAAGACAAATCACGTTACAAATATTCAAGAATTCCCAAGGATGCAAGGGATGAAGGAAAGAAAGACAACACTGATGACTAGAATATCATTGGAGACACTCGAAATGTAACCGATACTGATAAGGTTAGAAAAGGAGATTCAAAGAAAATAGATGGAGAAACTACCAAGAAGGATGCACAAATAAAGGAAGATGAAGTACTTAAGGATATTGATGAAGGAGCTAAACCAAAAGATGACACTCCTGAGGAAACCAAAAAAGTTGCTACAGATAACATTAAGGTTGATGTGGAGACGTCCACTCAAAACCAACAAGCTCACACCGAGGCACAACAAAAAAAAGAGGAAACACCCCCAATCACTTCATCCAGCACAACAGAGAAAGCTGAGAAGATGGCTATGGTTCTACCTTCAAGTGAAATGAAGAAGAAGAAGAAAACCAAAAAGACTAAGTTGGAAGTCACCCTAGATGAGATAATTGAGATACCCAAATGTGACCCAACTACACTAGACTATGAAGCACTAAAAGAGTACAATGAAATATACCAAAGGAAGGCACTACAAGAGAAGCTGAGAAAGGAGCATAAAGACTCCATGGTACTAGAGACAACTAGGTACATTTTGAATCAGATTGTACCCGATGTTGATGTTGATCACAATAAACCTATCCTTGATCAACTAGCCACTCTCACCGAGGCCATCAAAAACCAGAACATTGATGCAGAAAAGGAAATTGAGGAGAGAGTAGAGAAGAAATATCAACACAAAATTATTGAAAATATCAGCCAAGAAGTGGCAGAAAACAAGGTAAAGCTTTCAGAATTAATAAGTAAATTAGATCCAATAATTGCTGAAGCTATTTCCTTGATACAACAATTGAGCACACTTGACAAATTCACTAAGGATCATAGTGATAAAATAGAAAAGTTAGATTACGATCTACCTACTAGTGCTAAAGGCTTAACCACAAATGACAATGCAATAACGTTGCATTATGAGAAAATTGTTGAGATCAAACGGTTAAGATAGGAACTGTGGGAAGAAGAAACACAATTTAGGGAAGAAGTCACTGAGCTCCAAGCTCAACTTCTACCAAGTCTAACACTGCTTCAATAGCATATCAGTTCAGCAAGGCAACTGATAGCCACCCCCGAGATGTCTGTAGTAGACAACATCTACGATATGCATGCAAGGATCACACTCAAGAACATGGCTCTAGACAACCTGAAGGAAAAATGGGATAAGATGATGGAGGAAATGAATTACCCACACTCTCATATTTTTGATAAGCTATAGGTATACACCTTTTCCTTTAATATCAAAAAGGGGAAAAATAATGATATGTACAGATGGGAAACTATATAGTACAGAAATAGAACAAAAAAAGGGAGTATAATGATATGATATGATATGTACAGCTCAAGGCAAAAATAAATAGAGTATCATGTACATACACTTATACTATAACGACATATACATAGGGGGAGTCATGAAATGACTAAGGAATATATATGGTGTACATACTAAGCATTTTTGTTAGTATTTTGCACATATATGTTTTTTATACTAATGTGAAAGGGGGAGATTTATGACATTATCTTGCCATTAGTATGCAAAGAAAACCTTGGGTAATCATACATCGAAAGATAGGATAAGAGAAACCCGACAAAATAGTTCGAAGGGTAAACCGAAGACACAATGTAAAGTGAAAAATGGAAAGTGCTAAGAGGAACCCAACTGGATCAACCCGACAGAGGAACCCGATGAAACAAATCTCAAGTGAAACCAAAAGAGAAGAAATAGAGGAACCCGACAGAGCAAGGGAACTCGATGGATAGTTCAATCAAAGGATCACCGAAAGATAGGTAAACTGATCTCTATGCAGCCTGAGCAGCAGACACCAAAAGTTAGTTACATACCACAAAAGGTGGATCTGACTTCCACGTCAGATTAAAAATTAATATTCTATTTATAGAGTCTTGATTTGTTTTAAAACCATTACTTAAAGGACAATAAACATTATTGTAAGTGTTTTAATCTGTCTAACTGATTTAAAACACATAGACTAAAAGATCAAGGTCAAGTTGTAAACCTATGATCATAGAGTTAATATTATTTTACGTGAAACTTAATTAGGTCAATCTATCTTATAAATAGATGTTGTAATCATTCTTTATGATGGATGAGAGGATGAATGTAGCCTACAAGCACATCTATGGATTAGACTGAGAGTTTCAAGAACCAGCACAACAAAAGGTGAATTTGGTTATCAAGAACCAAGAACAAAGGATACTCAGCAACAGAGGTATTATTCAATCACATTAGGTGATACACTTATACATGTAATCTTGAATGGATCTGTAATCAACAATAGGATATTTCATACACTCAGGTCAAAGTGTAATTTTCTTACATTCTAACAAGTGAATCAAAGTGTAAAATTTCTTTCAAGGAAGGTGGATTTAACAATCCAATTGTAAATCTCTTAACCGAGTGCACACTAAATAGTGTTGCTAAAGCTCTTAATAGAGTATACTTTAACATGTCTCCATAGATACTCCTAACATGGTATATCATCAGAAGTTATCAAATTGTAAGCCTTAACCGACCCCTTCCAATCTACAAATAGTGAAGAATTTGTGGGTACCATTCCCACTGCAGTTTTTACTTCCTAACAGGAGTCTTTTACGTTATCATATCTTGTGTTATGTTTCAATTACTTTCATGAATGTTTCTATGAATGTTCACATGTTTGATTAAGTTAAAGAATTGATATATCTTACATCAAGATAGTATAGAACAGATGGTTGGTCAATCAATTGATTACATAAAGGTTACATAATAAAAAAGATAAAAGTTTTAGAGGTACTAATTCACCCCTCCCCTCTCAATACACACTTCCCATTAATTCCAACAACTGAATACTAAAATCCCAATTTTTTGAGTTAATAGGAAGAACAATTAAACAAAATGAAATGCTTATTGCTACAATGTTGAGAATTGACTAGGTGCCTATGAACTATATTAATTCCTTGTATTGCATCTATCATGCAAAATTGAGTTCACTTTTGTCTTGCAAAAACCATAGCTTGGCAATGTTATCTTCTCTCATGAACTACACTATAATTGAGAATCTTGTTTATAAATTGCAACAAGCTTGTAGTGTCAATCTTAGAAAATATGGATAAGCTGACCAAATTGCAAATGATGTCTGTGATAGTGAATCAGGTGAATGATTTGGCATCATAAAATCTAGAGGAGATTGTTTTGCACTTATTTTTCATATCACATCATGTAATCAGTTAGTGCAATGATACCACAAGAGTTAGGGATGGCGATGTTTGAATGAATTTAGAATAACTGAGAGGAGGGGGGTGAATCAGTTATCCTCAGGTCTAGATGTGACCTTTTAACCTTTATACCAATTTGAACAACTTAGATCTGCTCAGCAGCAATAACATAAAATAACAACATACATATGCAGTTTACTGTTCATATGTAATCAACTTGCAGAAACTTAACAGTAAAACACAACATAAACATTCACACAAGTTAACACTAGTATTTAATGTGGAAACCCAATATGGGAAAAACCACCAATAACATGCTATCAACTTTTAACTCTTTTGAAGTGAGCTCTGTTAGGAGCCAACCCTGTTAAAGGTTACAAAACATATTGCTAAATGTGACCTGGTTAAAGGATTTAATCACCCTATCAGGAGTGGCCTTGTTAGAGTACTTAGAACATTCCACCTGAATGTCACCTTGCTAAAAGGATTTATACAATGACTGTTAACCTGGTTAAAGGATTTTCACTGATACAATGGTTAGAAAGTAATCAGTGGGTGTGATTTGATACATACAACTTACTTTGCAAATCTAGATCCAATTCAACTCTAATGCTAATTCACTGAGTGGCCTCCATCTTCATTTCAATCTTCAAATCTTCTTGGAAATCCATCAAGAAATCACTTATGCAACTCTCTGCTTCTTTGCTCATCCTTCTCTTCTTAGATCATGCCAATCAATCAATTAACTATGCAATCCTCTTGCATACTCTACATACTTCATGAATAACCCCTTGAGGTTATCATATACCTCTTCATCTAGGTAAAATAAATCTTTTTTCCACTTAATCAAGATTGTAGATCTTAGGTTAGGTCAGATCCAACGGATCTTTCCATCATTACATTTAATTTATTTCTCCAAAGCAATCACTAATTGAATCTTTGATCCATGCATTAATTATAGTTACCCATGCATTTAAATAGTGTGGATCAATCGTGCTTATCCTTAATTAACTTTACATATCCCAATAAAATCAACTATGTGTGCTAGAGATCTCAAATATCAACAATTACCAAAATACTGTTGCTTGGCCAACACTATTTTCCTCGGCAATTTACTGACGCTCGGTCATCATTGACTTCACTCAGCACAAAATATTTACAGTAAACTGTCATCAAAATATAAACAACACATTACTTTGCCAATGTGCCAACTAATCAAGTAACCTTGTGATTTCCCATAACTCAACCATTTCACTTGGTATTCTTGTTAAATCTCCTTCATCAATCAATAGATATGGTACTCAAATAGATATCAATAGTCTTACCAGTTAAGGTTTGACATCAATGACAAAACAACAATTGTTTCCATTGTAGCTTTCCAACAATCTCCCTCTTTGGCATTGATGGCAACACTAAACAATAAAATAATAATTTTCAACCATAGTTACCATACAATCCAAAAAAGTATGCCTGTGTTCCTTGCTATGAACAAATCTTCATTAATGTCTTTAGCTTCATTCTGATTCTCTTCTTGTAAAATGTTTCTCCCTTTGTGTCTATGATCACACTGAAATCTTTCTATTTCTTTTCAGCTATAGACTCCCTCTTCATTAATGTTTTCCTCTTTGACAACAATATCCTTTTTTTTTGTAATATCTTCCTTTTCCTCAGTAAACTTCTCCCTCTATCTTTCTCAGTATATTTCTCCCTCTTTGACAAAAATGCCAAAGACGTTGACATCTTCATCATGCAGATTCTTCTATTCAAAACTCTGTATCATGTTGTTCCTATCATCTTGCTTATGACTTATCCTCTTTTCTGTTTAAGTCTGTCTTTCACAACTATAGGTAGCATCCTAAAGTGTGAGTGCCTGTGCATCAATGTGTAAAATATTTTGAATATAAAATTTGATGCAACAATACCATTCTGAACTAATTAGCCTCAGTTAGGGGATTCACCCCTAATTTACCTCGTAGATAATTATGAGCATCCTTGGGTAGTGCCTTTGTAAATATGTCTGCTTACTATTCTTTAGTATTCACATATTCTAGTCTCACTTCCTTTTTCTGAACTAGCTCCCTCAAGTAATGATATTTGATAGCTATATGCTTTGTCTTAGAGTGCATCACAGGGTTCTTAGAAATATTAATAGCACTCATCTTATCACAATATATGACAACTGGTTCTGTGATGTCTTCTTTCATACCTTTTAGTAGTATCTTCAACCACACAATATTAGAACAATTGATTGCTGCTGCCACATACTCGGCTTCAACTTTAGATTGTGAGGTGCAATTCTATTTCTTGCTTGTCCATGAAACTAATCTTTTTCTCAAAAGAAATGCTCTTTCTGTGGTGCTTTTCCTGTCATCTACATTTCCAGCCCAATCAGAATTAGTATAAACTCTGAGTTCAAACTTGTCATTTCTTTTGTAATACAGACCATATTCATCTGTTCCTTTCAAATATCTCAGAATCCTTTTTACTGCCATCATATGTGTTTCTATGGGATTGACAGAAAATATCGCAACAATACCAATAGCCAGTGCAATATTAGGTCTATTATGTACAACATATTGCAACTTTCCAATCATGGATCTGTAAAGGGTTTGATTCACTTCTTTTGTATCATCATTCTTTGTTAACTTCTGTCCAGTAGCCATGGGCGTACTCACTAGTTTTGAATCTTCCATTCCAAAATTTTTTAGTATCTCCTTGAAATATTTTGATTGAGTAATATAGATACCATTCTTCATCTGATATATTTATAAGCCAATAATTTTTTTTTATCTCACCAAACATAGACATTTCAAATTCAGTTTGCATCTCTTTTGCAAATGCTTGGCATAACACATCTTGTCCACTAAATATAATGTCATCAACAAAAATTTCAGCTAATAAAGTACATTTACATTGCTCTATCTTCAAATACAGATTACTGTTGTCATTGGTTCTTTCAAATCCAATCTTTACCAAATAATTGTACAATCTCTCATACCATGCTCTTGGTGCTTGCTTCAACCCATATAGTGCTTTATGCAATTTGCAAACCATGTTCCTCTTATTTGGGTCTACAAATCCATCAGCTTGTTAAATGTATACTTCTTCTTCTTCTAATATTCCATTTAGGAATGCTAACTTCACATCCATCTAATAAACTTTAAAACCTTTATAGGTTGCATATGCAAGTAATGTTCTTACTCCTTCCAATCTTGCAACTGGGGTGAATGTTTCTCCATAATCAATTCCTTCCTCTTGTGCATAACCTTTGCATACCAGTCTAGCTTTATTTCTTGTTACCTCTCCATGTTCATTCAACTTATTTCTGAATACCCACTTAGTACCAATTACATTTTTATCATTGGGCCTAGGTACAAGTGTCCAAGTCTTATTCTTCTCAATCTGTTCAATTTCTTCATTCATGGATTGTATCCAGTCTTCATTGTCTAAGGCGTCTTTTACTGTTTTAGGCTCAAAATCACATAACAAGCATGTACTGTCTCTCAACTTGCCTCTTGTCATAACTGCATAATCCTTCGATCCTATGATTTGATCAGGTTTATGGTGCCTTCTCACATACTTTTCTAGAGTAGGTTCTTTTTTTGCTTCAGTTTGATCATTCATGTTCAATTTAGGTTGATTCTGTGACTCGACATCTCCATCAGATAGCTCAACAATTACCTCCTGTTGCCCGACATCCTCATTCTGTGACTCGGCAAGTGCTAGCTATTGCTCGACAACCTCATTCTCAGTTTTAGGTAATGTATTAGAATCTTCCTCATCCATATAGACAAATGATTTGTAACTCTCAGGTTCCTATGTGCTTTCAACTTCATTTCTTTCTGCATACTCATCAATTCTAACATTTGCACTTTCCACAATTTTTTTAGTGTTAGAATTCAAACACTTATATGCTTTTCTCTTAGTTGAATAACCAAGAAATATGCCTTTCTCACCTTTAGCTTCAAGTTTTCCATTTCTGTTATCCTTCAGTATGAAACAATTTCTTCCAAAAAATTTGAAATATTTTACATTAGGTGCATATCCATACCAAATCTCATAAGGTGTAGCAGTAGTACCTTTCTTGACTTGTACTCTATTCAGGGTATAGACTGCTGTACTTACAACTTCTCTCCAATAATTATGTGCAACATTTTTCTCCATCATTAATGTTCTGGCACAATCCATAATAGATCTGTTTCTTCTCTCAGCAATACCATTCTGTGGTGGTGTTCTAGGTGCAGACATCTCTCCTTTTATCCCTCGGTCATTACATAACCTGTTAAACTCATTAGAAATAAACTCACCTCCTCTGTCAGATCTCAAACATTTCAGACTTTTACTTGTCTCTTTTTCAAATTTTGCCAATTACCACTTAAATAACTGGAATGCATCAAATTTTTCTTTAAGAAACATAACAATCATCATTCTTGAGTAATCATCAACACTCCATAGTAACTTTTCTCACCAATGGGACCACAAAGGTCACTATGAACTAATTCCAGTAATTCCTCAAAGTATGAGTCTTGCTCTTAAAACTAGATTTAGTCATCTTTCCCAATTGACATTGCTTACATATTGCATTTTCAGGTTTCTTTAACTTAGGCAGCCCTCTAACCTTTTTTAATTTGCTTATGCTTACCAAGTTATCAAAGTTTACATTACACAACCTTTTACGCCATAACCAAACATCATTATATTGTGCAAACAAACATGTCTCATCAACTAAATCTAGATAAAACAAGTTACCTTTTGTTTGCTCACCACCTCCAACTAGTTCTCTAGTGGCATCATAGATCTTTGCTATCCTGTGGTGGAATTCAACTCTGTAACTAGAAGTATTCAGTTGTGCAACACTCAATAAATTATATTTAAGGTCATCAACCCAATATATATTTTCACATCTGATCTTTTCAGTCAACTTGATTGATCCTTTCCCTTTAACAAGACATGGTGCATCATTACCAAATTTAACATAACCGCCATTACACTGATCTAGGGTCTCAAATTTATCTTTATCACCAGTCATGTGATGTGAACAACCACTGTCAATAATCCAACAGTCACCTTTACTCATATAAGAAATTAATGTAGTTTTCTCATCATCATCAGAATCATCTTTCATGGAAACATACACAACTTCTATATCATTTTCATCAAATTTGTCAGAATCATTGTCAAAAGCTTCTTCAGCTATATAGCAAGATTACTTACCTTTGTCTTTGAATCCTTGTACTTTCTGAAGTCTCGGTCATCCTTTTTATCTTTGTACTTGTTGTCTCTTCTTTCATCTTTGTCATTCTTATCTGGATATCTAGCAGCAATATGACCAACTTTGTTACATGAAAAACAAATGATAGGAAGTTTACCTTTGAATTTTCCTTTTCCTCTAGATAGTCTTCTTTCCATAAGTGCTTCAAGTTCTTCCAGATCATCACCAGTAGTGTTGCTGTCACTGTTTACACATTTCTTTCCTTTCTTTGATTTGTTAAGGACCAACTGGGATCTGAATGCAGATTCAATAGCTTGTGGAGTGTAGTTGTCAAAATTTGTCATTTAAAATGCAGTAAGTCTACCTACCAGACCTTCCAAAGTCAAATTGTTATTAGGAGTACATCTTAACTCTTGAATTGTAGAGAATCTAATAGCATATATAGGAAGAAGTGTTCTCAATACCTTGATCATAATGGTTTTATCATCAATGGTTCCCTTAGCTCCTCTAATAGCATTTACAACTTTCTTTATCCTACCATAATATTGAACTATATTTTCTCCTTCTTGCATTTTCATTTCATCAAACTTACCTCTTAAGCTTTCAGATTTGTCTCTCAGCACATTTGTAGCACCTCATAGATGGTTGTAAGGACATCCCACATTTGCTTTGCAATTGTACAATTCTTTATGTCTTCAAACTCATGATAGTTCAGAGATGATGCAATCTCCAACATTGCTTGATTGTGCTCCTGCTTTTCTCTTAAATGTGCAGCTGTGGCAGGTGCAGTGGGGGCTACATAATTATGTTCAACATAGTGCTTAGCAACATCACCAATACCATCCAGATGCAATTTCATCAAACTCTATCATGCAGAGAAATTATCTTTGTTCAACTTCGGTACCTCCTTTTTATACATCTTGATCTTTTTCTCCAAGTACCTTCAAACTATTTTCAATTGACCAAAGCTTTGGTAACAATTGTTAGAATTAATTTAGAATAATTGAGAGGGGGGTGAATCAGTTATCCTTAGGTCTAGATGTGCCCATTTAAACTTTATACCAATTTGAACAACTCAGATTTGCTCGACAGCAATAACATAAAATAACAACATACATATGTAGTTTACTGTTCAGATGTAATCAGCTTGCAGAAACTTAATAGTAAAACACAACATAAACATTCACACAAGTTAACACCAGTATTTAACGTGGAAACCCAATATGGGAAAAGCCACCAATAACATGCTATCAACTTTTCACTCTTCTAAAGTAAGCTCTGTTAGGAGCCAACCCTGTTAAAGGTTTCAAAACACATTGCTAAATGTGACCTGGTTAAAGGATTTAATCACCCTGTCAGAAGTGGCCTTGTTAGAGGACTTAGAACATTCCACCTGAATGTCACCGTGCTAAAAGGATTTATACAATGACTATTAGGTCAATCTGGTTAAAGGATTTTGACTGATACAATGGTTAGAAAGTAATCAGTAGGTGTGATCTGATACATACAACTTACTTTGTAAATCCAGATCCAATTTAGCTCTAATGCTAATTCACTGAGTGGCCTCCATCTTCATTTTAATCTTCAGATCTACTGGGAAATCCGTCAAGCAATCACTTATGCAACTCTCTACTTCTCTGCTCAACCTTCTCTTCTTAGATCATGTCAATCAGTCAATTAACTATGCAATCCTCTTGCATACTCTACATACTTCATGAATAACCCCTTGAGGTTATCATATACCTCTCCATCTAGGTAAAATAAATATTTTTTCCGCTTAGTCAAGATCATAGATCTTAGGTTAGGTCAGATCCAGCGGATCTTTCCATCATTACATTTAATTTATTTCTCCAAAGCAATCACTAATTGAATATTTGATCCATGCATTAATTATGGTTACCCGTGCATTTAAATAGCGTGGATCAATCATGCTTATCCTTAATTAACTTTACATATCCCAATAAAATCAACTATGTCGGCCAGAGATCTCAAATCTCAACAATTACCAAAATACTGTTTCTTGGCCAACACTGTTTTCCTCGGGAATTTACTAACGCTTGGTCATCACTAACTTCGCTCGACACAAACTGTTTATAGTAAACTGTCATCAAAAGATAGACAACACATTACTTGGCCAATGTGCCAACTGATCAAGTACCCTTGTGATTTCCCATAACTCAACCATCTCACTTGGTCTTCTTGTTAAATCTCCTTCATCAATCAATAGATATGGTACTCAAAGAAATAGAAATAGTGTCACCAGTTAAGGTTTGACATCAATGACAAAACGACAATTTTTTTCATTGTAGCTTTCCAACAATCTTTCCAACAAGTGATTCATCTACAAGTAGTTGAGCTAGGTATACAAAAGTTTCATAAAAATAATTAAATAATAATATACAATTGAACTGAGATAAATAATGTAACATGTTTTAAAATCAATTATGTATTTACTAGCATTACGTAAACAAAAAACAGACATTAAATTAATTCATTAGAATTATATATTTTGTGCTTATACTTATAAAAGATATACAATTCATTAATAAGTTTTAGTATAGAAGTTTCATCAAAAATATAAACTAATAATATATATTTACAAATAATAGTAATAGAGAAATTGGGGAAAGAAAGAAAAGAGTAGTCATAATTATGTCTATGCACACTATGACTCAACATTTGCAAGGTGTGTGATCTTTATGGGCCACAATGATAGTGGATTGAATGGATGAGAGATTTTATAGAAATCCATGAGGCCAAATCAATATATAGTACCCTGGTCAACCCCTTCCCAACTCTTTCGTCTTTAATCCTCGAAGTAATAAATGGTAGAAAGCTAAAATAATTTTATTTACAATTAGAAATCTATTAGATATTTTGAAGATATTATCTTAATGATAAGTTTTGATTTCAATATTGAAATAAAATTAAAAATATTTTTATATTAAAAAGAAGCATAAATCTAATTGTCTCAAAAGAATGATTGTAATTTAAACTTATCTTTAATGTGTATATATTAAATTAAAATATATATTATATATTAAATTAAAATATATATTACATATTAGATTATATTAATACTTAATAATTTGTAAGCATATAAATTCCCATAAATTAATATTAAATAAAACTCAATGGAATTCAATCATTGAAAAACCTTAAAAATAGCTACAAATAAAGTTAATCAGATTTCAATTTTGTTTTGTGGTGTTATGATTTGACTTTAAGAATGATGTGAACATTATTTACAATGTGGTTTTACTCTTGTTAGGACATAAGGATTAAAATGAGGTAGTGTTTCATTATTAAATTGTGGAATCTTATTTAGTTAACTTTTTATATTAAAGTTTTAATTGAAAATTATTAATTTTTATTTAAATCTTGTCACTATATTATTATCTCATTTATTATTTATTGTTTATCTATCTTCAAAATGAAACATGTCATTTTAAAATGCACTTTCCTTACCCTCTCCAGATATTCTCTTAAAATGAATCACATCGCAAATTCTCCCATGTTTGAAACGAAATAGTGGTAGGTGGATGACGGAAAAATGAACGTTAGAGTGAGTTCATTTACTTTAGAAAATGAATGCCTTCACTTTAATAATATTAGATTATGCATATAAAATAAATAAATATTTTAATAATAACTATAAATAAATATACTTCTCCTGTATATTTGTCACCACTTCTTTCTATTTCTTCCTCTCTATCTTTTTGTTTACTGTCACAATCTTTTACATCAAGTTCTTATTTATCATAATAAGGTTGCTCACCACACCACTATTAGGGGGTTTAATCCATTATTAAAAATATAATAGAAGTATATTTATTATCATAGTTATTGTGCATTATATTTCCTATAAAATATCATATTAAATATGTTTTCATTATATTTTTCAATATAATTAATATATTTGTAAATAATAAATGTAGATAAATACTAAACATAAAATAGATTTGATATTTTAATTAGTAATATATAATCTTTATATATTATGTTACCTTTTATCGTATTATATTATATTTATACATATTTTTGAAATATAGGTTTATATTTTTGTTTCATTATTTGACATGTCACATTAGTCTATAGTTTTAATATGCAAATTTTTTTTAAAAATTATAATTTCAAACATATATATTTGAATTTATTTATATTTCTTAATAAACTATATTTTTACATAAGATAAAATTTTCACTATAATATAAATTAAATATATCTAAAGTAATTTAAATATAAATAAATAGATTATAATTTAAAATTATATAAATTTTAATAATATATATTCAATAAATAAAAAATTAACTAAATTTAAATCCCAAATATCAAATAAAATAAATAATTAAAATTCATGAGAAAATACTAACAGGTCAATGGAAGGACTGACTACAAGGTCATGGGAGACTGGTTCTTGTAAATTACATACTGGTAAGGAATGGAGAATGGGTGCATCAGAAGACAAATCCATTTGTTTCACTCACCCCAAGCATGACAGTCACAACCCCACTCCAATCCAGAGACCACGATGATGCATCAACATCCTTGTCCAAAAACATTATCAAGGCAACAGTTTCAATGGAGCCAAGAAGTGATGTGAGTGCTGACTGTTAGTAATAACTGAGAGGGGGGGGGGGGGGGGGG
>MU226272.1:461976-486130 GCA_018584345.1 Thuja plicata | reverse complement strand
TGTACTGTGTGATGTTTTCACCTTCTTTCATTATGAGATCATCAAACTTTCCTCTAAGGCTTTCTGCCTTGGCTCTCAAAATATTTGCATCACCTCCATGTACAAGTTTCAACTTGTCCCACATTGTTTTTGCATTTTTGCAATCTTTGACACCTTCAAATTCAGCATCAGAGAGTGAGGCTGAAAGATCTATAACCATGCAGTTATGTTCCTGCTTTACTCTCAATTGATCTACTGTCAATGGTCTTATAGGCAACACATATGTAGTATCTAAGTATTGAGAAATATCATTGCCAATACCTAATAAGTGAAGCTTTATCCTGCTTTTCCATGAAGCAAATTTGTCCTTGTTCAACTTGGGCACATCTTGTTTGTTCATCTTGTGATCTTTAGTTAGGTCTTGAAACCTTCCTTCTAAGTGCACAAGCTCTGATACCAATTGTTAGTAATAACTGAGAGGGGGGCGGGGGGTGAATTAGTGGCCTCAAAAATTTATCCTTTTAAACTTCAATCCACCAATTAATATACCTCAGATTATTAAGTCCCTACAAGATGTGTGCCTTTGAAATACTTGAAATAAATAAATGTCTGTCGGTTTACCTTGTCTGTCCTTCTTCTCCTTGATAATCGATAAGCAAGTAAAAATTATTTACCGATACTCAGTAAATATGTAGAGTATACTAGTCAATCCATAGATGCATATGTGAAATTTAAAACAATAAAGTAATAAAACATACACACATAACACAAGGATTTTAACGTGGAAACCCTGTTAAGGGAAAAAACCACTTGGACCAGTACCCCAAATTTTCAGTCTTCTAAAGTGAGCCTTGTTAGGAGCCAACCCTGTTAAAGGTTACAAACAAACTGTTAAGTGTGACCTTGTTAGAGGATTTTTATACATAGGTTGTCACTTAGCATCTGGCATCTACACTACCATCCTTGAATCAGTCTCATGACTATCAATAGGCTTTATGCTAATCTTACTACCATCCTTGAATCAACCTCCTTCTTAGACTATCAATAGGCTTTAGGTAAGGCCAATGCTACTATCATGAGTCAACCTTGTGGTAATCTGTTAAGATATACCTCAATTAAAAAATACTGTTAAGTCTTGCTCTGTTAAGAGACTTAATGCTTCAATGGTTAAACTGAAACACAATGACCTATTTCTAATGCAACTTTGAATTGTAGATATTTAGATCTATTTACATACAATACCTCTCTGATCAATGTATCAATTCCATTCCTTTGTTCTTCATTCTTTCTGCTCTGTGATGTTGTGCTTCACTGTGTGTCGGTGTATGCAGAATTCTTTAGCTCTCTCTTAGCTTGATTGATCAGGAGTGCATGAAGTTTTACCTTCATCAGTTTCTCTTCATCATCTTCTATCAATTCAATCCCCTGTGTCTGAGTGTGTATTTTGAAATGAATTATGATTGTCTCTTATATAGACATGATTTTCCATGATTCTTGATTCTTGATTCTTGGCGTGAAAAATAATTCAGCCAATTTGATTTACAGCTTTAACTCCTGATTTATCTCGTAGTTATCTTCTTGCCAGTTGTGTAAATCATCTTTAAATCGCTTACTTAACTGTGGTCAAATAAAACAAATAAAACAACCAGTTAAGTCTATCTTTAAGCTCTGCCAGCTAGTTTTTTTGTCATTTTCTGATCTCTTTGTTCTGTCGATCAATTCTGCAGTTCGTCGCCGGTGACAACTGCCAGTTCCGTCGGTGTAACTTCAATTAGCTTTGGTATCTCCATTCATCAGGCATCATTGGATCTTGCTCATTGGGAAACACTACTTTTAGCTCATCGAGCATCCTGTGATTCTGCTTTGTCGGGCAACACTATCTTCTGCTCGTTGGGCATCACTGTGACTTTATCTCTGTCTTTACCGATGGTGTGCACTCTACCGGTGTAGTCTGTCACTTGGTGAATACTTGAATTTTATGCATTGCTGAAAGCATAACCTCTGTTCCATTGATTCTCTGAAGTCTTTAGCATTATGTATATGACCATACAGATGATATCAAGTTGACATCAATGACAATACAAACCATTAACTGATTTAATGTCTTGCATCATCTTCAACTTAACATTATCAGGCATTCAATCAGTTACATGTCATCATTGACAGGGATATTGGGGCTGAAATTCAATAAAATAAATGGAAGAAGAAATATATTCAATAAAATAAATGAAAGAATAAAGGGCACACAATTTACTAACAACTGCCGCTTAAAACCAGAATTTTGATGACAATCACTTTCCATTGCTAAAAATGGAATTTTGGCTATTTTGGGCATGAGATAGGTTTTGTCAGCCACCGTATGCAAGCACCCTCGCACGTAAAGCCTATTGGCTAATGAAAAAATTGTACATATATATATGTGTGTGTGTGTACACACACACATACACACACATATATCTATGTGTGTTTGTGCATGCGCACACACACACACACACATACATTTGTGTATTTAGCAATTAATCTTGTTTGCATCTCTCATTGCAATGTATACAACAATTAAAATGAATTCATTGTTGAGACATGGATTGTAATACATAGACTTTGATTGAGTTGGTTAGGTTCTATTCAAGAATCATTTTTTCTGCAATTATAAATTAATCTAGTTTGCATCTCTCATTGCAATGTCTATGTCAATCGAAATGAATTGATTCTTGAAATATGAATTGGAAATGCATAGGTTTTGATTGAATTGGTTAGCTTCTATTCAAGTCAATCTTATCAATCTTTTTGCAACTAGGAATTAACCTTGTTTGCATCTCTCATTACAATGTCCATGACAATCAAAATGAATTCATGTTAATTTGTTGGAACATGAATTGGAAATGCATAGGATTTGATTGAACTAGTTAGCTTCTATTCAAGTCAGTTTAATCAATCTTTTTTCAATTAGCAATTAATATTATTTGCATGTCTCATTGAAATTTCTATGATGATTGTAATGAATTCATTGTAAATGCATAGGCTTTGATTGAATTGTTTAAATTCTATTCAATTCAGTTTTATCAATCTTTTTGTAGTTAGCGATTAATCTTATTTGTGCCTCTCATTGCATTGCCAATGACATTTGAAATGGTTAGATTCTATTCACTTCATTTTATTCAAACTTTGTGCATTTAGAAATTAATCTTTTTTTCATCTCTCATTGCAATGGATGTGACAATTGAAATAAATTTATTGTTGGAACATGAATCAAAAATGCCTAGGCTTTGATTGAATTGGTTCACTTCTATTCAAGCCAGTTTAATCAATCTTTCTCCAATTAACAATTAATGTTGTTTGCATATCTCATTGCAATGTCTATGACAATCTAAATGAATTCATTGTTGAAACACGAATTGGAAATGCAGAGGCTTTGGTTGAATTGGTTAGCTTCTATTCAAGTTAGTTTAATAAATATTTTGGCAATCAACAATTAATCTTTTTTGCATCTCACATTGCAATGTATATGACAATTGAAATGAATTCATTGTTGAAACATGAATTGGAAATGCATAAGTTTTGATTGAATTGGTTAGCTTCTATTAAATTCATTTAATCAATCTTTCTGCAATTAGAAATTAATCTTGTTTGCATATCTCATTGCATTGTCTATGACAATTGAATTGATTAACTTTTATTCAATTCAATTTAATCAATCTTTCTGCAAGAGGCAATTAATCTTGTTTGCATATGTCATTGCATTTTCTATTACAATAGAAATGAATTCAATGTTGAAACATGAATTTTAAATGCATACACTTTGATTGAATTTTTTTCTTATATCCATTCTAGTTTAATCAATCTTTATAAAATTAGAAATTAATCTTGTTTACAAATGTAAACCTTTATATCTATCAGATAAGTAATGTATACCTTTTTCACACATGATTCATAAATGCATACTCATTTGTTACATAGTCTCAAAACATGGATTACACATGAATTTTACATGCATACACATGAAATTAAAACATATTAAAACATGGATTACACATTAATTGGAAACACATAGGGGGTATGAGCCAATAGGTGCCTGAGGTTCCTAGATGAAAGAACAATCATGGTATGGGTTTTAGCAATGAGGACATGTTTTCATTTGAGACCCATGTAGTGTTCAATTATGCTGCAATACACCATTCAAAGTGAATGGGCCAGGTATGAAACTTAATTCGGTGCTATAAAGCTCCTCAAATGGTAGAGTATCCTCATTTCACTATCAAGTCAGAGTGGATGTGAATGAAAGAAAGATCGAATGGAAAGAAGAGAGGAGAATTCAATGAGTTTATGCTCGAATTTGGGGAGAGTTGGGATAGAAGTAAGGTGAACCGACACATAGTTAATTCCACTACAAGGAAGAGTGAAAGGTTACACTTTTTGCATCCTTTCTTTGTCATGATAGAAATCAGGAGTTGAAGTGTTCATGACTTATATAGTTTGATTGTAAGACATTTTAACACCTAAAAGGCTTTCAACTACAAGGAAGAGTGTAGGGTGGAAACAATTAAAAAATGTGATCAAGTTAGTTTGAATGGTGGCCTTGTAATTGAATGCTAGGTGGCTACCATCATGATTTTACACACTACTCAAGGTAGCTTGAGGAGGTGGGTCAATGCACATCTTAGTCAGCACACCAAACTACCCAAACTATAAAATTATAATTACAAATAAAGGTGTTTCCATTAACAGTACATGCCCTAATCCTATGTGTATGCACTTGTCAACCCCTTAGTCGAGTCATCCTATAACTAGCTATGGAATGAAATTACAAATATATGTCAAAGCAATTGAACATAATTGAACATGATTAGTGTTAGAATTTAATCTTTCCTTGGTGAAATATGTAATTAAAGGATAAAACAAGGTATCCTTATTTGTATTTGTCCTCTAGTCCATGTAGGAGGACATGTCACATATTTGTAATTCCTTCAATAAGGAAATTAGATATTCCTCCTTAAGAGGAATCAAACATTTGGCACACACACAATGTGAATGTGGCACTCATAGGATATGAGAGTTACATGCAAACTCCTTCACTCATCTCTACTTAATTGATGATTCTCTCTCACTTCTCAAGGTTGGTTCTCACAAGTTGGTTCTCATGGAGTAGTTCTTCTTTCTTCTTCTCTCTTTTTCATTCTCATTCTCACAATGTTATAATGAGCTTCTTGCTCCATCTCTCTCTCTTCTTCTTTGGCTTCTTGCCTCATTCATTTTATAAGTACAAGGGGTTTTTCTTAGTTTTTCCCCTTTCAAAAACATTGTCTTGGTGTTGTTCTTGAGCTTCTTGGTGATTGTTCTTGGATCATCTTTTCATTTATGGTAAACATATTTATTTCTGCACTCTCTCTTGGATTCTTTCCTAAATCTAGTTTACTTTATTTATATTTTCTAACATGGTATCAGAGCTGGTTTAATCCTTGTTTTGAGTGTGCATGTAGGAATAGTTGAAAGATATCTTGGTTGAGGAGAAGAAATCAGATTTTGTGTTTATCTAACTCTTTTGTTGTAGTTTTTTTGAATTTTTTTTGGGTTTGGCCGGTTCATCGCCAAACCCAGTTTAATTGTTTCCCAAGTTTATAGTTTTTTTCCAGATCTTCTATACCCTTTGTCGGGCAACCACAAGGGATTCTTGTTTGAATATTCAAATTGTTATCATTTAATTAGTTTTCATAACTATTTCTAACGTGTAGGTTATTACATATTAATTCTGACTGTATCTATTTCCATTAGTTTAATTTTATTTATTTAATTCTTAGTTTAAAATTTAATTCATTTAATATAATTATTCAAGTTTAACTTATTATTAATTTTATCATAGTTTTTTGGTTTAACAAATTTTTTGTTTATATCATTTTTGTGTAATAAAATCATATGTTTATTGGTGCTTGACTCATATGTTCTTCTTAGATTATGTCGCTTCTCTCTCACTCTTTGCGTCTTTAAAAAAAAAATTCAATCAAAAAATTAATCACATATTCATTTGGTTTCAGTTCATATTACTCAAAATTGATTTAAACCCATTTCTATTTTACTTATACAAACTTAGTATTATAGCTAACTCGTTATTTTATTGCAATTAAAATTTGTTTCATCCATTTTACAAATTTTTTTTTCTTAAATTTGAATATTCTGGCAATTTGATGTTTACTATTCGCGTAAAATTGGTTTTTTAGATTCTTTATTGCGTACTTCAACTTGTATTTCAGGTTATTTTAACTCATCATGTCATTATTAATTCCTGAAATCAAATTAAATAAATCCAATTATTATCCTATGATCGTCGCTGTGGTGCATTCGTAATTTTTTTATATACATTTTGTAGTCAAATTCAAAAATTTGTCCTATCTATGACTCAAGTTAATTTTTTCAAAAAACATTTGATCATTCGGTTTCTAACCTTCATTTTTATTATTCCTAGAGGAAAGGAGATTATGTTCATGCTTTTCAATTTTTTCATTTAAAAAAAAAGAAAAAAGAAGCAAAGTAATATATGATTGATCCAAAGCACTTAAAGTCATTGATAATATTAAATTATAGTATTTGCCTTCCTGAGTACTATTATTAATTTTTTTGTTTGCATTAATTGCTATCAATTTTATATGATCTATTGTTATTCACTTAGTTACATCTTTTATGGGTTCCACTTGTTCTATTTGTAAGTTGCATTGGGTTGCACTTACTCAGTTGATGTTTATCAACTTGTTCCATTTGTAAGTTGAACTGGGTTGCACTTACTCAGTTGATGTTTATCAACTTGTTCCATCTGTAAGTTGCACTGGGTTTCACTTATTCAGTTGATGTTTATCTTGGCAATTTGACAACCTGAATGTATATGACTTATTTTGTGTTTTCATTATGGCAACAAAGTCATATGAAGTTTTGTCAAGTAAACTTGGAAGACAAAAATGGCTAAGTATAAAAGACATAACAAAATAGAGTTATGCAATCGATCAGAGCACCAACTCACGTGTGTAAGATCGAATCAGGATATGCGTGTTTATACTTAAGCTCTATGATATTTTTTATGTTTACCCTATACACGTAGGGTACGGAATGACAGTACAAAAAAGTTACAGAAAGATTAAGTGCACTAACAGTTCAGAGAATAGAGTATGGAGCCGACCTCAGTTTTTGGATTAGCATATAACATTTTGTTTTTTAAAGGCTATGCACCTATTTTAATAAGTTAGTAACTATGTCTTAAACATTATTGTAAAAATTCTTAAGCCAATTTGTTTGGAAGCGTTGTGTATAAATTTTTTGGGCCGACTAAGGTCTTGTTTTTGGTCGCGTCTATTGAGTATGTATATATACTTAATATGCATTCTTGTAATGAGTGTAAGAGTCAAGAATATGCAGAGTAGAGAGAATGAAGAGAAGTATGAACTAATTAGTATGAGATAAAGTATTTTAAAAGATCAAAGCATCAGTGCATAAAAGGAACTGATCAGACAGTCGTGTCACTTCAGTAGTTCAAATTTTAGATATAGTGCATATCTATCTTTAGGAGGTTGTAGCCTTCTTTAATTGAGTAGTGAGCTCTTGGAAAGTGAGTCCTCACCTCTAACAGGATTTTTGTAAAGACTCCTAATAGGGTCATTATACTTACAATGTAAAGACTTATCCTAACAGGGCAAAGGAACTTTAACAGGTTCATTATACTAGTACAATCATTTGTGGGTATTAATTCCCACCAGGGTTTTCCTCTGATCAAGGTTTCCCTGTAAACATATATGGTGTTATGAGTTATTGTGTTATGCTTCATATGTTTTCTATTTGATTTATGATTCAAATTTATTAAATAGAATAATTAGTTAAACACTGATTCACCCCCCCCTCTTAGTATTTCCAACAATCGATATCAGAGCTCTGGTCCTCTGAAAGAAAGTTTAACCACTTGAGGAGATCATGGATTCAGCAGAAGCTAAACATCTGAAAAAGAATCTTGAAGCATCCCTTGATGATCTTGACAGATCTGAAAAGGAAAATGAAGAACTAAAACTAAAGGTTGATGGCTCCCAAATGGTTATCAACAAATTAAGAAAAGATTTGAAAGATTGATCCATAAATGATTTGGGAAAAATGGTCAAGAAATTGAATGAAGAGAACATGTCTTTAAAAGATAAGATTGAAGATCAGAATGAACAACTTATAGATAGCCTAACAACTATTGAAGAAAATACCAAAGAGAGAAAACAATTAGATGATGAACTTATGCAAGCAAAAATGAAAATCTTGGAGTTAGAAAACATCAATAAAAAGATGAAATCTGAATTAACAGAAGCAAAAGACAAGATTGATAAAATACGCACAAGTTCTAGTCTAATTCAATCACAGATTTATGCACAAAAGCTAAAAGGTGATACTCCTAGTGTTGGATACAGTGTAGCTGAAATTGAGATCAATTCAATGCAAGAAAGAAAGAAAGCTCAAACAAAATCTGCAGAAGCAAATAAAATTGAAAATCTTGAAGAGGCTAGAGAAGAACCACCCAAAGATGAACACAAGGTAGTTAACCATACTTGTTATGCCTGTAAAAAGCATGGACACTTAGCAAGAGATTGTAAAGAGGTAAGACCTTTCAATGGTTATTATTACTCCAATAATAAGTTTGGTCACAGGGCTATACATTGCAGAACAAGTCAAAGAAAGCGGTCACAACAGAGCCAAAGAAATATGACTCAATACAATCAGAAAAATCAACTTCAAAGAAACTTGCAGAACATTACATGTCAGATATGTAATTACAATGGACACTTAGCCAAGCAGTGCAGCATGATGAATAATAACATCAGACCTCCTATCATTTGTCACTCATGTGGCAAAGCTAGACACATCTCAAGGTTTTGCAGGTCAAGAGCACAGAGACAAGAGAATCCTAAAAAGTCACTATTTGAAGAATCGGGAGAAGTTTAGTTTGTACAAGCTAAAGCTGATTCAGATAAAATTTGGTTTGAAGTAAAGAAGGATAATAAAGAGAACAAAGTATTAGATGCATCCATAGTGGATGCACCTTCTACTTCTGGTTAGTTGACCCTCATGGTCTTAGGCGGAGCTATTCTAGCTCTGAACCCCTGTGTGGCTGGTATAATAACCTCTGAGTATGCACCTATGGATTCATGTATTTGGTGACAAATTGGGGAAGTATGCATGGATGCATAGCTTGAACAGTGACAGAAGAAAATATTGAAATTATCTATGCAAATCGCTTTACGACAATGAGCATTAAATGCAATAATCCTTTATATAAGATTGTAAAAGATCTTTAATCCTCACTTTGCATTCAAGATTAAGCACTCAGAGAGAAAAAAAGCTCTTAGCATCAAAGCAGTAAAGGTTAACAATTTAGTTGGTTGGTGAACAGATTGAAGTCAAAATAGAACCCTAGTAGTCATATCATTTTAGAATTGCAATGAAACCCTATTTAATCAATCAACAAGTATGGCAACCCCTGTAGTATTTGACATTGCTGAAAGGAAGAGATTCATGTTTAAGAAGCATCCATTCAAGTCTATACTAGATGATGTAGAAGGGGAATTTTCCAAGACTCCGCTAGGAGTCGTGCATGTAGAAGACATACACGCATACATCTATTGCAACAAGGAAATTGTTGGAGATAATATCATAGCTACTCTTATGGCTTCGATGATGAAACTAGACTATTCATTCAAAGATGAATATGTGCATCTCACTAACAAACCTATCTTCGAGCATTCTAACGTGCACAAGTTCTATGAGCTAGAATGGGTTAAAATCCTACTGAGCAGGATACATGATGACCTATATTGGATTGGTGAAGTTCCTTTCTGCATTATTGAAGACCTAATTCATGATATGACTGGACTTCCTAAGACTGGACCAGTTCTTCCCACTGGTAAGGATGTTAAGAAGTAGGTTGAACAAGCATTCTTATCTAAGAGTGATAGGAACAGAATGATGGTTGATCCCATTAAGGAAAATGACATCAAATTGGTCACTATGATACTAGGTTATAAGTTCTAGCACACAAGCAAACTAAACAGTGTATCTGCAGCTACTGTCCTGGCAACAATAAAGATGGTAAAGGATAATACTCAGTACAATCTATGTGAGATATTGCACGCACATCTGATTGACAACATTAGAGCTATCAAGCATGACAAGAGAAAGATATTTAGATTTGGCTCTTTGATCATCTATCTATACTTTCACATTGTTGGTAAAGTTGCTAATCTTTACCTAGACAAGAGTAAACCTACCATGTCACAAATTTCATTAAAGGCTACATCAGAGAGTAGTTCTAAGGACTCAATGGATATGGAGATAAAAACACTTAGGATCAAAATGTAGAAGAGGTTCAGATTATCAGAGAAGATAGTTGAGAAATACAAAGACACCATATGCTTCATGGTGGAAACTCACTGTACTTGCATGGAGGCAGTTGAGCCTACAACAAAATGGATTCACCCACTTGGATATGAAGTTGAAGAACAAGTTTTGGAAGGATATGCACAAGTCCTCTTATCTGCGCCTAAGGACCCTAATGAACCTAGATGGGGTACTTATAGAGAAAAGACAAATCAAGTTGACGTCTTATACAATGCAGACAATAAAAGAAAGACATCAAGGATTACATCTAACATCCTAAGAGTTCATGGTTCCTCTCAAGAAGACCTAGATAAGGCTAGGAAAGCTAAGATTGCAAAAGAACTTGAGAAAAGTACTGCAAAGGTGAAAATGGAAAAATCTAATGATATTCCCAAGAAGAAGATGAAGAAATCTGATGAAGGAACATCTGCGCCCTCAATTACTATTGACTTGGAAGCATCTCCAACATCAGTACCAAGTAAGTTGACTAGAAGGCGGAAGAAAGTTCCCACAGGTCACCCATCCTCAAGGACAACAAGGAGCAAGGTAAATAACACTCAAGCCACTCCTGAGGTAGGATTTAGACCTAGTCTAACAATCCTTAAGAATAGAATTGTTAATGAAGGAAGACTAGAATCTATGAAGAATGTCTATGAAAAATACCAAGAGATAGACAAATTATAAATTCATTCTATGATCATCTCTCACATGATTAAGTTTAAGAGGACAGTATTGGAACTTAAAAAAATCATACCAGACAAATTATGGAACATACTTGATGTATTGAAAAGGAAAGAAATTGAAGAAGATATGAGGATTAGAGAAGAAACATTAGACAGTCTTCTCCCTTTTTGCTCACATGATGAAAAAGCTATACTGCTGGATTTGGTAAAACCTCATCTCAGAACCAAAACAAGAATACTTCATATCATGAACAAAGAGTATGAACTGGTTGGTAAAGAGACTCAGAAAGATTTTGAGCGAGTATTCCTGGATAGACATATGTATCCATCAATGATGCCTACAACAAAGGTGACTCCAGTCCCTCCCAAACAGGATAAAGAACCAGTGATTCAAAGTGCGCCTATGACAGGTCCACAGGATTCTACGCCCACTATTTCAACACCTTCTGATACAACCAAAGATTCAGAAGAAACTATTGTGATTGATGATGTTAAGATATCCATGATGGCTTCTGACAATGACATGGACAAAGTTGAAAAAGCATTTGTCAGCACTGAGGAGACAGAGAAGGTATGCACTGACAACACTCCCTTACAACAATATGAAGTTTGGAACAAAGAATCAATAGATTTGAATAATGAGGAAGAAAATCAAACTAATGAAACACCAGTTATGGAGATCCCAGTAAAAAGTGAATGTATGGATACTAGTCAGAATACTATATTCACCCCATCCATTCAACCATCAACTTCATTGTTGTCACGTTTAACTCCTAAATCAGCAAGTCTAGATGCATGGGGAGAAGAAGACTTTACCAAGATCAGTGTCCTAGCCATGAAAAAACCAAAGAGAAATAATTTATGAGAAACCCTCTCTTTTTGGAGTCAGTGAACATTCTGAATGACCTAGTACCCGCAGACAAGAAAGTGGCTAAAATTCAATCGGTTGATGATGTAGATAGCATCCTAACAAGCTTCAAGGCACACTTCACAAGTTTAGTAGACTCAGCTACTAGAACTATAGAGGAAGAGTATAAAAAGGAAAGATTGAATGAATTGGTAAAGAATTTTTCCTTAGATTTAAATTCATTAAAGATTGGTCAGACAATACTGAAAGAGTTGGCATCAAAAGGCAGAAAGGTAATAGAAAATTGCATGGACAGAGGCAAACTCACCTCTAAGCATATCAAGAAGATAGAAGAGGTAGATATCTTGGTTGATAACATAAGACAATCAGTTGAAACATCATCCCAAGACATCAACATCTGCAACAATATCTATCAAGGTCAGATAGACAAGATAAAAAAATCTAAAATGGATATCAGTAATATAAGGATCAGGAAGACTCAACCAAGAAATGCACTTGCACCCTCCTTAGCAGTTTTGAATGAGAACATCAAACAGATTAATACAACCATTTCCACCTATGATCAAGGACCCTGCATGGATCTGACAAAGATGGAGAAGCTCACATATGCCTTATGTACCCATCTTGAGACAATTAATGCACTGAAAGCATTCTGGCAGCAAGAGATAAAAAATCTATAGATTGCTTATCCAGATGTGTACATGGAGTAAGTATCTAGAGACTTACAATTTTGACACCTTTGCCATTAATGTCAAAGGGGGAGTAATGTATGTACATAAGGAGAATGTTATATAGCCAAAGTTATGATAGAAAGTTTTTGTTAAAGTCAAAGTCTAAACAACTTGGCCACATTCCTTTGTTTCCATTAATTACAAAGGGGGAGATTGTTGGCAAGTTGACAACTTGAATGTATATGAATTATTTTGCATTGTCATTATGGAAAAAAAGTCATATGAAGTTTTTTCAAGTAAACTTGGAAGACAAAAATGGCTAAGTATAAAACACAGAACATAACAGAGTTATGCATTCGATCAAAGCACCAGCGCACATGTGTAAGATTGAATCAGGATATGCGTGTTCATTATTAAGCTCTATGATATGTTTTTATGTTTACCCTATACACGGAGGGTATGGAATGAAAGTACAGAAAAGTTATAGAAAAATTAAGTGCACTAACAGTTTAGAGAATAGAGTAGGGAGCCGACCTCAGTTTTTGGATTAGCGTATAATATTTTGTTTTGTAAAGGCTATGCACCTATTGTAATAATTTAGTAACTATGTCTTAAACATTATTGTAAAAACACTTAAGCCAATTTATTTGGAAGCATTGTGTATAAAGTTTTTGGACCGACTAAGGTCTTATTTTTGGTCGCGTCTATTGAGTATGTATATATACTTAATATGCATTCTTGTAATGAGTGTAAGAGTTGAGAATATGTAGAGCAGAGAGAATGAAGAGAAGTATGAACTAATCAGTATGAGATAAAGTCTTTTAAAAGATCAAAGCATCAGCGCATAAAAGGAACTGATTAGAAAACTGAGTCACTTCAGCAGTTCAAATTTTAGATATAGTGCATATCTATCTTCAGGAGGTTGTAGCCTTCTTTAATTGAGAAGTGAGCTCTTGGACAGTGAGTCCTCACCTCTAATAGGGTTTTTGTAAAGACTCCTAAAAGGTTCATTGTACTTACATTGTAAAGAATGCTCCTAACAGGGCAAATGAACTTTAACAGGTTCATTATACTAGTACAATCATTTGTGGGTATTAATTCTCACCGGGGTTTTCCTCTGATCAAGGTTTCCCCATAAACTTATCTGGTGTTATGAGTTATTATGTTATGCTTCATATGTTGTCTACTTGATTTATGATTCAAATTTCTGAAATAGAATAATTAGTTAAATACTGATTCACCCCCCCTCTCAGTGTTTCCAATAGTTTATCAACTTGTTCCATCTGTAAGTTGCACTGGGTTGCACTTACTTAGTTGATGTTTATCAACTTGTTCC
Organism: Thuja plicata; assembly: GCA_018584345.1. Classification (NCBI taxonomy): domain Eukaryota; kingdom Viridiplantae; phylum Streptophyta; class Pinopsida; order Cupressales; family Cupressaceae; genus Thuja; species Thuja plicata. Next base: position 472,207 of record MU226272.1, on the reverse strand, counting down.
ATCTATAAGTTGCACTGGGTTGCACTTACTCAATCGATGTTTATCAACTTGTTCCATTTGTAAGTTTCACTGGGTTGCACTTACTCAATTGATGTTTATCAACTTGTTCCATCTGTAAGTTGCAATGGGTTGCTCTTACTCAGTTGATATTTATCAACTTGTTCCATTTTGTAAGCGAGATTTAGTGCACTTACTTTAGTTGATGTTAATCAACTTGTTCAATTGCTTATTTCTCTCATGGTGAGGATGTTTCTCTTGAAATCCTTCTTGAAGTTTTGTTGGATTTATCATATATATATTTGGCAGGTAATATGTCCTTTTTCTTGATAATCCTAGTTCCATTATTTTAGGCATATGACATTAGTTTCTTTTCAATTTTTGGATTTACTTATGAAAAGATGACAAGCTCAAATTATTAAAGTTTCTCATTATATTGGTTTAAATTTTTATCTCCTTAATGGTTCATTACTTATGGTACATGATTTTAGTCATGTTTGACAAATCGTTTCTTAGCTTGAGTTGGTGTTTGAGTAACATGTTCCTCTTACGTATCTTTGTCTCTCTCATACTTATATGCATCTTCAACTATTGTGATAATGTCCCGCATTCTTCATTTCTTCAATTGCAAGTCATGCAGGTGGTGGCTTGATCACCCATTCACTTATATGACTTATTAATGGACTGTCTATATCCATGTGATTGATGCAACAATAATGTGGGTCTCTTTAGTTGGTATTGTGTGTTGTCATTTATGCATTAGTATGTTTAGTTTGAGATGAGAGGATGGATGATGTTTATATCACTTTGATATTTTGGTGTATCTTGGTTTCATGATTATGTCTTGTACTTTTTGATGAAATCTCATATATTTCCTTAAAGATATTTTTTGAGGTAAAATTTTCAAATTTACACTAACTTGAATGTTAGATGAAATTCTTCTTGTGGATAGTTTCCTTGGTTCGTATTTTATGTTTCTATGTTTCTTTGTTTCAGGTGAATCTTCAAGGCCCACTTATGGAATCAATTCCTTTTCACATGTCCTATAAATTCAAGATGACTACTTCAATACTTGAATCAAGACAATCAAATCTCTTCCTTATACTGAAGTTCAAGTTTAAGATTTTGTAAAGAGACATTTCATTCTCATTGTAAAAATTGGGTTTAATTCTCTTGTTGTAAACTCCCCAAGTAAAGATTAAAGGGGGGTGTTAGAATTTAATCTTTCCTTGGTGAAATATGTAATTAAAGGATAAACCAAGGTATCCTTATTTTTTATTTGTCCTCTAGTCCAAGTTGGAGGACAAGTCACATATTTGTAATTCCTTTAATAAGGAAATTAGATATTCCTCCTTAAGAAGAATCACACATTTGGCACACACACAATGTGAATGTGGCACTCATAGGATATGGGAGTTACATGCAAACTCCTTCACTCATCTCTACTTAAGAGATGGTTCTCTCTCACTTCTCAAGGTTGGTTCTCACAAGTTGGTTCTCATGGAGTAATTCTTCTTTCTTCTTCTCTCTTTTTCATTCTTATTCTCACAATGTTGTAATGAGCTTCTTGCTCCATCTCTCCCTCTCTTCTTCTTTGGCTTCTTGCCTCATTAATTTTATAAGCACAAGGGATTTTTCTTAGTTTTCCCCTTTCAAAAACATTGTCTTGGTGTTGTTCTTGAGCTTCTTGGTGATTGTTCTTGGATCATCTTTTCGTTTATAGTAAAAATTTTCATTTCTGCACTCTCTCTTGGATTCTTTCCTAAATCTAGTTTACTTTATTTATATTTTCTAACAATTAGACATAATTGGAAATGAGATATTCAACATAATTGAACACATAGTTGCAGCTCACATATGTTTGTATAAATAAACAAGAAAAAAAATACATGTATGACTATATAGATTGTTTGAATGCTTGTATCAATTGGACAACTAGGCCAACAAAATAGGAACCCAATAGCTAGTGAAGCGGGTTCTGTCATAGAAGAATTAATGCCCAAACCATGTTCTCATATCCCAAAATTGCAGTAGGAGTGCTACTCACTTGACTTGGAGTAGGGTTGTAATTAGTAGAAGTAGATAAGGCAAGGGATGGTGACCCGAAAATACAATTCATTACATCTGAATAGATAGGGATGTTTATGTTGATCATATCCCGTAGTATGTTATGCCTATCAAGCAAGGGAGTGGGCAGAGTTGATAGATTATTTAAAATCTTTTTTCTTGACAAAGCCATATCCCTCTCCTAAATAAAAAGTTTCTCACATTCATGTTCCTTATTCTGTATCTCTCACTCTTTTTTGTCCTCCTTTTCCTTATTCTCTTTTTCTTTGTGTAGTTCCATTTCCTTATGCTTAATATAATTTCTTTCTCTTTCCACATCCTTCATTTCCTTTGCCAGTAGGTTTGATTCCTTGTTTTCTTTTCTCTTTTCTTTGTTTTGGACTTGTATCCCCTCTAGCTCTATATTCTTCCACTCCTAATCCATCAAAAGATTGATGTATTCATCTGATGCCAACAACTAATATTGATGACTCAACTAGATTCTGTTATTAGTACCTATTCTTTTTTTTGGTTCACAATGTGTACTGACACCTTTAAGAATTTGTTGATTGTTGTTTCTGGTTAAGAACCATGGGTGTCTGAAACTTGGGAGATTAAGTTTTCCTCTTCCTCACTTTCACTTTTTGCTAACTATTGTGTGTAATATGCATCAATCCCACTATCTAATAGGACACAATCAACATAGTTATGCACCACTTCCACTAGGTCAGTAATGGGCGGCGATGGAAAATTGAAAGTACCTTCTTCTTGTTAACCCTACAAATCAACACCGAGCTCCATCACCCCATCCACCAGCTGAGTCAGTGGTATTCACTTTGAAGGAATAGATAGAATCTCCTCCGTGTTGTCTACATGGCCTTCCTATATGTTTTGTGATGGCTAGTCATAGTTGAATTTGGCATTTGGATCTAAATGACGCAACCAAGTAATGTTGTGTGCATCATCTTCTATTCAAATGTCAACATTGGACATGTTAAACATGTTTTGCAATACCAAAGAATCATCACATCCATTAACTTGGAAAATGATGTTGGGTTGTATGTCCTCTATGAGTGCATCAAGATTTAAGTGCCAAATTCTAGTCTAATTGGATCCCGCGATGATGTTGGAAATCATTAATGCTTTTCTCAATGATTTTTTACCTAGTTCTGCAAGTTCTTCCCTCTTGTTTTCTACATTGGTATACCTTTCCATCCATGATTCTATTTCAGACTCAAAGTATGTTTTGAATGGAGAAAAAACTCATGTGTAGGGGTGTCAGTTTGTGGGAGGTGTGATCTGGTAGTGTTAGTAGGTCAACACCTAAAATCCTTGCCTCTCGAATGGTTGTGACTAAAACATAGTTTCCATGACCATAATAATTAAGCAGGTTCCTATTTGTGGGTGAAACATCACTTGAAATATATCACAAAAAGTGGTCCAACCAATTGAGGAAGAGTTCCTTGGTCATCCAAACATGTGGATGGGTTGTCATGCAATAACCCAGTTCACATTTGAAAATACAATTATTTAATGACCTCAACCCCTTAAACAAGTAGAAGCCCATAATTCTTTACCAGAAACCATCAGCACAAAATAGATTACTAATCCATTCTCAACTCTTAGGTATGATGTATGAAATACTCCTACCCCTTTTTCTATCCAGTACCCTCATTTCCCCCATTTGTACCCGCCTAGACACTATTTTCATCACAATTCCAAATGTGAGAAAGACCAAATGAGTTTTCCTACTATGCTAACAACAATGTCTCATAGAAAGAGATACACACATTAGTATGAGGTTGAGTTCCCCATCTTTGTAGGCCTTAAGTTATCCATAATATCATCTCTGAATGATGGGCCTTAAAACTAGACCATCAATAATTACCCGAAAACCTATCCTTGAAAGGGATGGTTCTATTTTCACAAATTTGAATAATAACCACCTTCAAGCTGACAATTTATTATCCATGTCCAATTCCTGTCATCTCTTTGCACCATTGGACAATCTATTCTTCTTCATCAGTTGTTAGGGTTTCTAGGGGACCTTTCTTGGAGGTGGTAAGAGACCACACAACCATTTGGATAGTGTTTCTATTGGGACACACCATTTCTTAGATGTATCCCTTACTAACATGTCTTTCCTCTACATATTTTTGTGCCCCTTCCATGTCATATTACAAGAACTGTTGATGTGGAAATTTAGCACTTGGTAGCCTTGTAGCTATAATTACGTCCACTATTGGTGGAGCAACCTTGAAATTTATGAGAATGGGTGGAGGGATTTTAAGATCTACGAGGAATTTGACACCTGTTTTATGCACAAGCCACCTTGTAGAAGTTCTTTTCTTTTTGGCATGAGTCATCATTCCGTCTGGCCCCATTAGATGCATGTAATAAGTATAATATGTATGTTAGTAGGGGAAAAAAGAAGGTTAAATCCACCCTTAGGACCCACTGTCTAAAATAAAAATGTATAGAGATATACAATCTAGTCAACTATCTGATAGCAATTGTCTTTGCTTGATCAATTCCAATGAAGTAATACAATCATAACCTCTACTTTAAATTTAGTAGACAAAAGCTCACAACTTCCACAATTTCATTTCCACTTCACATACATACACTTTTCAAACAAGAAAATATCTCTCTTATATACCCTATTACAATGATCAATTAGGTCAGCCAATTAAGGTTTCCCAATATACAAATTATTACATAACCCTTTGCTAAGATACACATGGTATCTATAAAAATTAAACATCAATTAAAATTCATCAAATATAATCCAATATCTGTAATCCACACTCGCAAATCACAATACACACTTCATCTCCAAAGTTGACCTCAAATAGGTCTCCTCCAGATCACACGCCAAAAATGACATCACCAAGAGTCTTATGACTCATGAAACATAAAAAAAATTCCTTAACATGTCTTCTTCCATCCCTGAAGCATGCATAACCAGATTACATGTCACACACAAGTTATCCTTAAAATACAGAGACTAACTCTATCACACTTCTCTGTCACAGAACAGTATCTAGTCTTCACTAAAACATCTGTAACTTATAAAATATTCCATCTTAACACATAATATCTTAGACATAAAATAAAAACTTATTCTTTTACACATCCCTATCTTCGCACACTTTGAATCATCCATATAGTACTCGTACACTTTTTCCAGTCATCCAAGTAACAATAATAACCATTCTGCTCAGTCATGTTAGAAACATATGTTGACATCAGTGAAATAACATGAATTCCAATAACAATAATGAAACCAATTCCAACAATATCCCCTTTTGGCATTGATGGCAACATATGTGAAAATCCATCAATCCAAAGTACTCAACATAATCTTCTCAATATCCTCAACACAACTTTCCCTAAATAGTAGGGATTTTCATCATTGAATCTCTCCCCCTTTGACATCAATAGAAAAGGATTCCATTAACCAATCTTCGATCATCATAACTCTACAAGGTGTAGATTTTTAAAATCTCCATGCCTGCAATAACCAAGTGCAAAATCACCCAAATGAAACTATTTAGTACCTACGATCACTCCCCCTGAGGAGTAGATCCAAGCATCAAGTCCAAAATATGATATAGCTTTGATAGCTTACATGACTAATGTATTCCTACATCAATTAATTACCACAAGGAGGGGCTCTCACCCCAAGCATGCTTCTAAGATACTCAAAAGCATCTTTTGGAAAAGCTTTAGTAAATATGTCAGCAATTTGTTCCTTTGTACTTCTATACTCCAATCTTATCTCCTTTTTTGTTACCTTGTCCCTCAAGTAATGATACTTTATTGATATATTCTTAGTCATATAATGCATTACAAGATTCTTCAACAGGTTAACTATGCTAGTGTTATCATAATGGATGACCATTGGCTCTTCAAAAATTATTCCAATGTCCTTCATCATCTTCTTCATCCAAACAATTTGAGTGCAGTTAATAGCAATCACAACATACTCAGACTCAGTAGTAGACTTAGCTATACAATTATGCTTCTTACTTAACCATGAAATAAGCCTTTTCCAAGGAAAAATGCTCCTCCACTTGTACTCTTTATGTCATCCACACTACCTGCCCAATCAACATCAATATATGCATGTAAGGTAAAATCATCAATTTTTCATACCATAACCCATACTCTATTATTCCTTTCAAGTATCTGAAAATTGTTTTCACAGCAGCAATGTGTGTCTCTTTAGGATCTGCTTGATATCTTGCTACAATTCCAACTGCATTTGCAATATTTTTTTTGGTGTGAGTTAGATATTGTAGACCTCTAATCATTGATCTCTATTTTGACTGAAAAAACATTCTGAATCTCATCATTACTAGTAAGCTTATAACCAGTCACCATGGGTGTCCCAACTAGTTTACAATCTTCCATTCCAAATTTCTTCAACATTTCCTTAAGATACTTAGTCCGAGAAATGAAAATTCCATCTTTATTATGATTTATTTGTAAGCCAATAAAAAATTTCATTTCACCTATCATAGACATTTCGAATTCATTTTCCATTTCTTTAGAGATCTTCTTACTCATTTCACCATTGCCTCCAAAGATAATATCATCTACAAAAACTTTAATTATCAAAATTCCCTCTTTACTGGTTCTCAAATATAAGTTACTATCAACATTACCTTTTCTGAAACCAAGACTCAATGTATATTTATCCAACCTCGCATACCATGCCCTGGGTGCCTATTTTAGTCCATTTAGGGCTTTCTTCAATTTAAAAATCATGCCTTCTTTCTCTATCAGAGGAAATCCATTAGGTTGCTCAATGTATACTTCTTCCTCTAGGTCTCCATTCAGAAATATAGATTTCACATCCATCTGACATACCTTAAAACCTGTATGTGCAACATAAGCAATAAATAATCTCATTGCTTCCAGCCTAGAAACAAGAGAAAGTGTTTCTTCAAAGTCTATGCCTTCTTGTTGTCAGTAACCTTTACAAACAAGTCTTGCTTTATTTCTTACCACTGTTCCTTCCTCATCCATCTTGTTTCTGAAAACCCATTTAGTTCCTATAACATTTTTTTTTAGGTCTGGGAACCAATTCCCAAGTGTTGTTCTTCTTTATCTGATCCAATTCTTCCTATATAGATTTGGTCCAAGATTCATCTCTACATGCTTCATCAGTAGTTTTTGGTTCTACATGAGAAATTAAGCAAATTTCATTTCTTAATCTAGACCTTGTCATCATGCCTTTATCAACATCTCCAATAATTTGATCTTCGGGATGATTTTTCTTAACATACCTTGGTGTCTTTTGTATTTCAGTATAATCATTCAGACATACTTCAACTTCATTTTCAACTTCAAGAGTTTCCTCTTGACTTTTAGTAACTTCCTTATTCTTTAAAATTTGATTACAGTCATATATCCTTTCCTAAATTTGAAAATTTTCAACAATCCTCACATTATCACTTTTGATCATCTTCCTCAATCTTAGATTGAAATATTTATATGCCTTTCTCTTAGTGGAATAACCAAGGAAGATCCCTTCATCACTTCTAGTATCAAACTTTCCTATTTCATCATCTCTTTTGATATAACATTTACTACAAAATATTCTAAAATATTTTACAGTAGGAGTGTGATTAAACCATAGTTCATAAGGAGTCTTACTTTTACCTTCTTTGATATGAATTCTATTGAAGGTATAAATGTTAGAATCATACCAAAGGATAACTGAGAGAGGGGGGGGGGGGGGGAATCAGTTATNTACCAAAGGATAACTGAGAGAGGGGGGGGGGGGGTGAATCAGTTATCAGCTAATTTAATTCTTTTCTTTTATTAACTCTAGAATACAATAAAGTAAATGTACATTCAGATAACACAATAGACAACACCACCATTTGGTTATGGGGAAACCAAATGGTAAAAACCCTGGTGGGAATTAGCACCCACAATGAAATATACTTGTTTATAATAATCCCTGTTAGAAGATCTTGCAACCCTTTTAGGATTTGATCTTTACAATGCAATAAGTATAGTGACCTGGTTAAGGGTCTGACCCTGTTAGGAGTCTTTTACAAATAACCCGGTTAAGGGTGAGGACTCACTATCCAAAATCTCACTGCTTTAATGGTGAAGGCTACAACTTTCTATAGAATAGATATGCACTATATCTAATGATGAACTATAGAGTAGACCTATTGTCTTGATCAGTTCTAGTGTATTGTAATATTTCACTTCTTCTTCACATAGATCCTTGATGAATGAAACTCAACTGATGTTCTGCGCTGCACTTTTCTTGTATATATTCTTATCATTCACACTTAGCATTCCACAAATGAATTTCTATAAGTATCTTCCTCAAAGTATAAGATCAAGGAACCTATTAGAAAAATCTTCATAACATCCTTGTCAGCTTTACTAATCATGTAAGAATAATTACAACCACGCAATATAACCTGAATAGATGTGATGCTTCACTAAGTCGGCCTCACCAAATTAACTCTAACTTTGCAATCTTGTTGAAATACGTTTGGCACCTTTAGATAACTATCATAAACTCATAACTTAACTTGAATATACACATGCATATCTCAAAGATAGGCACAACTCAAGAACCAATGCAATATGTCGGCTCTATATAGACAAACTCCAGAAACTATAACTGCCACATAACATAATTATACAACACAATGGAAACTCCATATCTGAGTCTACGTGTATGAACAAAACATAAACAACGTTTCTACAACATGAATATAACTGTGCAAGGCTTGATACTATTATTCTAATAAGTACATATAGAACACTGTTGTATATTATATGTTGTCATCAATGACAAACATACAATTAACTAGCTACCAGAAATAAATCTCCAACAATCTCCCCCTTTGACATTGATGGAAACATATGATATTAAAAACTTCTTCAGCACATAGTGTCTTCTTTCTTTTTACAATCTTCTCAATATCCTCATCAAAGAGTCCTCTATATTGCTGCAGTTCCCCTGTCTATGTTTATACTCCCCAAGAGTATATGCTCCCCCTTACTATATACTCCCCCTTTGACATCAATGGCAAAGGGCTCCATAAATAATTAAGCATAGGTACTACTCTAGAAGTAGAGTAGTCAACCATTCATCAGTCACTTGATGACTGATGTTCTAGCTGCTTTATCTAATCAGAATTAGGAGAGGGAATTACTCCCAATTTCTCCCCGAGATACTCAAAAGTATCTTTTGATAAAGGATTTGTAAAAATATCTACCAACTATTCTTTGGTGCTCACATAGTCCAATTTTACTTCATTATCTGCAACTTTTTCTCTAAGAAAATGGTATTTAATCTCAATGTGCTTTGTCTTTGCATTCATCACAAGGTTCTTGGACATGTTGATAGTACTAGTGTTATCACAGTGAATAAAAATAGGATAGTCAACCTGTATACCAAAATCTTTAACCATCTGCTTGATCCAAACCATTGTTGAACATTTCAATATTGCTGCTGCATATTCAGCTTCTGCTGTCGGTTGAGAGATACAATTTTGCTTCTTGCTTACCCAAGAAACCAACCTATCTCCAAGAAATACTGCTCCTCCAAAAGTACTCTTCCTATCATCAAGACAACCTGACCAATCTGTATCTATATACACATGAAGTTGTACATTCTCTAATTTAGGATACCATAAACCATAGTCTATAGTTCCCTTTAGATATCTTTATTGACATTAGGTGATTCTATTTTGGTTCAGCTGCAAATCTACCAACAATGCCAACTGCATTAGACATATCTGGTCTAGATTGAGTAAGATATATAAGTTTTCCAATCATAGATTTATATAATGTCTTGTCAACTACTGCGGAATCATCTTCTTTAGAAAGCTTGCTTCTTGTTATCATAGGAGTGCATACTGGCTTATAGTCTTCCATCTTAAAAGTCTTCAATATTTCCCTCACATATTTGGACTGATTTATAAATATCCCTTTATCTGTCTATTTTACATTTAATCCCAAAAAGTATTTTATAGGACCAATCATGCTTATTTCAAATTCATTCTGCATTTCTTTTGAAAATTCTGAACTAAGCTTGTCATTACCTCCAAAGATAATGTCATCAAAAAATATGGCAACAAGTAGTAGTCCATCAGGTGTCTCTCTTATGAATAGGTTACAATCTGCTGCTCCTTTCTTAAATCCA
>MU226272.1:450663-461668 GCA_018584345.1 Thuja plicata | reverse complement strand
TACCATCTTCATTCATCTTGTTCCTGAATACCCACTTTGTTCCAATCACATTTTTGTCACTGGGTCTAGGGACCAATTCCCATGTATCATTTTTTATTATTTGATCTAATTCTTCTTCCATTTCTTTTTTCCAATCAGAATCCTTGCAAGCATCTTCAACATTTAAAGGTTCAATCTATGAAAGTAAACATACCTCTTCATCCACTGTTAACCTTTTTGCTTTTGATCTAGTCAAAACACTACTGCCTTGATCTTCAATGATATCATATTTTGAAAGATACCTAGATGTGAACTTTGAAACTTTTGTTGAGATATCCTCATCTATAATCTGTGATACTTCTTTTCTTGATTCAGGTTCATTACATGAAACATCAATGCAATCAAACATTTCTTCAATAACACTATGTTTACTGCTAGGCCTGGGTTCATCCTCAATCATAGGTGCATATTCATAGTACCTTTCTTGAACCATGAACTTCTGATCAATCTTTACATGAGTACTTTCAATTATCTTCTTTAATCTTAAATTAAAACATCTATATGCTTTGCTTTTAGTAGAGTAACCAAGGAAAATACCTTCATCACTTCTAGCATCAAACTTACCAACACCATCATCTCTTTTGATGTAGCACTTGCTGTCAAATATTCTGAAGTATTTTACTGTAGGTACATTACCAAACCAAATTTCATAAGGTGTCTTATCCATGCCTGGTCTTAGTTGTGTTCTCTTGATAGTATAGACTGTTGTATTGAATACATCTCTCCAATAGGTGTGCACAAATTTTCCTTCAATCATCATAGTGTGCACTATATCAAGTATGATCATGTTCCTTCTTTCTTCTATCCCATTCTGCTGTGGGGTTGTAGGTGCACTCAACTATATTTTAATTCTATGTTCTTCACAGTAGTCATAAAACTAGTCAGAGGTGAATTCTTCTCCTCTATATGATCTCAGACACTTTAGTTTTAATCCAGATACATTCTCCACTTTGGCTTTGAATATTTTGAATTTATCAAAGGCTTCATACTTCTCTTTTAAGAATTCAACCCACATCATCCTTGAAATATCATCAACAAAAAAAATGAAATACCTTTCTCCTTAATATGATCTGGTTTGAGTAGAACCACATAAATCTGTATGCACTAGGTCTAACTTGTTTTTAGCTGAGTTCTACTTGCTTCTGAAAGAGCTCCTTACATGCTTTCCCATAACACATTCCCTGTACATTGTGTCAACTGGTCCTGCAATACTTGGAAGGTCTCTAACCACCTTGACATTGCTTATCTTTACTATATTATCAAAATTGATATGACAGAGTCTCTTGTGCCATAACCAACTGTCATCCACTTTTGCAACAAAACAAATTACATCTGAATTGAGCTGAAAAACATTACCTTTTGTTTTTGAGCCTGATGCAATCATGTCTCCTTCTTTGTTTCTAATAATGCATTTGTTGTCTTTGAATTCCAAATGATAACCTTTGTCAAGTAGCTGTCCAACACTTAGTAAATTGTGATGCAATCCATCAACATACAGAACATCATAAGTCTTGTTCTTTCCATCCAGGGTGATGGATCCTCTGCCTATGATAGGTTTAGGAGTGTTATCTCCAAATATAACCATACCACCTTTGTACTTTTCAAGATGAACAAATTTGTCTTTATCACCTATCATGTGATGAGAGCATCCGTTGTCAATGATCCAATCAGTTCTGATATCAACTTTGGAAATTAGGGCTAACTCCTGTGTTTCCTTTTCATCTTCAATGTCCATATGCTCAAGCAAATTTTCCATGTCTTTAAGGGAAACAAATCCAATTTCATCTTCTCCTGAATCTTCATTAGTTACACCTTCTTCAGCATGATAGCATTCCTTCCTGTATTTAGGTTTATAATCAGATCTAAATTTATTTACTCTTGTGGGACACTTGGATGCAAAATGACCGATCTTGTTGCATGAAAAACATTTGAATGGAAGCTATCCTTCATATTTCCCTTTGCCTTTCTTTTCTCTTTTAGCAATCATGGAAATGATTTCTTCTAGTTATTCATCAACTTCTTCTTTCTCTTTATTTCTAGAGATGTGAGATTTCTTACCATGAACTGAAGCTTTGAAGGCTGTTTCACTTTTAGGTTCCATCTTCAATCTTGATATCTCAAATGCAGAGATTTTATTGATCAAAGTCTCTCTCTTGAAGTTTTGTAAAAATTGCATGGTTTCCTCTTGAATATTGATCTTGTTCTCATAGTCTGATGTTAAAGTAGTCAATAGCTTGTCCATTATATCTTCTTCTGATATTTCTCCACCATTGTTTCTAATTCCAGAAATTGCTTCATTTATCCTTTGATTGTAGGCTCTAATGTTCTCTTCAGGTAACATCTCAAGACTGTTGTATTTCTTTTTCAATGTCTTCCTATGTGCATTCTTTGCTTGAACTTCTCCTTCAAACATGTCCTCTAAATACTTCCATATTATGTATGTCTTGTCTACCTTCTTGATCTCAGAGATTTCACTGTCAGATAGTGCACTTATAAGGGATTCTTTGGCAACTGCATTAGTTGTGAATGTATCCTTCTATTTTCTAGTAGCATCATCTCTTGAAAGGTCTTTTAGAGAGGGAATAACAATTTCTTGTGTGGCTATCTCAAAAATGTCAAAACCAACACGCTGTAGATGTGTTATCATTTTGTTCTTCCAATCCATATAATTTTCTCCATCGAACTTAGGACTCTCTTTTCTGAAGTATGACATCTGATCTACCTTAAGCTGTTAGGCTTCTTCTTCTTCAAGGCACGTGGCTTTGATACCAATTGTTAGAATAGTCCCAAAGGATAACTGAGAGGGGGGGGGTGAATCAGCTATCGGCTAATTTAATTATTTTCTTTTATTAACTCTAGAATACAATAAAGTAAATGCACATTCAGATAACACAATAGACAACACCACAATTTGGTTACGGGGAAACCAAATGGTAAAAACCCTGATGGGAATTAGCACCCACAATGAACTATAATTGTTTATAATAATCCATGTTAGAAGATCTTGCAACCTTGTTAGGAGTTGTTCTTTACAATGCAATAAGTATAGTGACCTGATTAAGGGTTTGACCCTGTTAGGAGTCTTTTACAAATAACTTGGTTAAGGGTGAGGACTCACTGTCCAAAGGCTCACTGCTTTAATGGTGAAGGCTACAACCTTATGTAGAATAGATATGCACTATATCTGATGATGAACTGTAGAGTAGACCTACTATCTTGATCAGTGCCAGTGTATTATAATATTTCACTTCTTCTTCACATAGATCCTTGATGAATAAAACTCAACTGATATTCTGCTCTGCACTTTTCCTGTATCTTTTCTTATCATTCACACTTAGCATTCCACAAAGGACTTGCTATAAGTATCTTCCTCAAAGTCTAAGATCAAGGGACCTATTAGAAAACTCTTCATAACATCTTTGTTGGCTTTACTAATCATGCAAGCATAATTACAATCATGCAATATAAAGTGAATAGACGCGATGCTTCACTAAGTCGGCCTCACCAAATTAACTCTAACTTTGCAATCTTGTTGAAACATGTTTGGTGCCTTTAGATAACTATCATCAACTCATAACTTAACTTGAATATACACATGCATATCCCAAAGATAGGTGCAACTCAAGAACCAATGCAATACGCTGGCTGTTTATAGACAAACTCTAGAAACTGTAACTGCCACATAACAGAATTACACAACACAACAGAAAATCCATATCTGAGTCTGCGTGTATGAACAAAATATAAACAAAATGTCTACAACATGAATATAACCGCGCAAGGCTTGATACCATTATTCTTATAAGTACATATAGAACACTGCTGTATATTATATGTTGTCATCAATGACAAACATACAATCAACTAGTTGCCAGAAATAAATCTCCAAGAATGAATAGTAGTACCAACAACTTCTCTCCAATGAACATGTGACACATTTATTTCGATAAATATAGTTCTAGTAGCATCCAATATTGTTCTGTTTCTTTTCTTTATAATCCCATTATGTTGTGGTGTTCTAGGAGAAGATGTCTGTCTGTATATTCCATGCATTCAAAATAGTTGTTAACCATATCTAAAGTAAACTCAACACCTCTATCTGATCTCAAACATTTATCTTCAATCCAAACTCATTCTCAACTTTAGCTTTAAAGATTTTAAACTTGTCAAAGGCCTCATGTTTTTCTCTAAGAAATGCAACCCACATCATACATGAAAAGTAATAAAAAAAAGTATGAAATACCTTTCACCATAATAAGATCTTGTTCTTGTAGGACCACACAGATCTGTGTGCACTAGATCCAACTTCCCTTTAGCTAATTAAGATTTTATTTGAAAACTAATTCGAGTCTGTTTTCCCATTATGCACTCTCTACACATGGTGTTAGATGGTTTTAGAATCTTTGGTAGATCTCTAACAACATTATTCATACATGCCTTTACAATATTATCAAAGTTCACATGACATAATCTTCTGTGCCATAACCAATTGTCATAAATCTTCACAATAAAAAATGAAGCCTCAAATGTATTCAATTCAAATAAATTACCTGTTGATTTAATACCAGATGTGATTAAGTCTCCTGTCTTACTTCTGATAGAACATTTCCCATCAATGAACTTCAGTTGATAACCCCTATCTACAAGCTGTGCAACACATAGAAAATTATGCTTAAGTCCGTAAACAAGAAGTACATCATCAGTATTTGTCTTTCCATCCAGAGAAATAGATCCCACTCCAATGATAAGCTTTGAAGTATTATCACCAAATCTTACTAAACCAGCATCATACTTAATCAGTTTAACAAAATTATTTCTATCACTAGTCATGTGATGTGAACATCCACTATCTATGATCCATTCAGATTTTTTTCAACATGAGATACTAAGGCTTTTTCTTCATGAGTAGGTTCATCATCCTTAATAGAAATAAATTCAATCTCATCATAATCAATAGTATCATTATTAGAAACACCTTCACTATCATAGTAACATTCTTTATTCTTTGAATAATTAGGTCTATAAAACTTAGGTTTGTGTTTAGGAACCCTTGTAGGATGTCTCAATGTAAAATGACCTATCTTATTGCATGAAAAACATTTCAGAGGTAGCTTGCCTTCAAAATTACCTTTACCTCTCTTTTCTCTTCTTACGATCATGGAAAAAATTTCATTTTTCTTTCTTCTTCCTATATCTTCTCCCATTCATCAACATAACCTCCAAGCTCTTCTTTCAGATTACTTATGCTAGTGCTCGATAGACTTGATAAGGTCTTTTTGTTTCCATGCACAGTTGCCTTGAATGCTGATTATGTCTTCGCTAGAGAATCTCCTAGCTCTATGACCTCAAAGGTGCTTAACTTTCCAATCAACATCTCTCTATTTAAGTTCGTTGTCAAATGTATGATTTCTTCTATTTCTTGCACTTTAGTTTTGTATACAGGTGTCAGAGATCTGATAATTTTTGCAATCACTTCTTCATTAGTGTAAGTGCCTTCAGATTTTTTGATGCCAATAAAAACTTCAGTAACTCTCTATGCATATGCTCTACTATTCTCATCATCTCTCATTTTCAACATTTCCATCTTTGTCTTCTAGTTTTGTAACTTTTCCTGCTTTGTAAACTTGTCTCCTTCATATAGTGCTTCCAATCTAGTCCAAATTTCATGTGCAAAATATAAATCTTTTACATATTCAAATTCACCTTTAGAAAGTGCACTAATTAATACTTCTCTCCAAGCTCTTCTTTCAGATTACTTATGCTAGTGCTCGATAGACTTGATAAGGTCCTTTTGTTTCCATGCACAGTTGCCTTGAATGCTGATTATGTCTTTGCTAGAGAATCTCCTAGCTCTGCGACCTCAAAGGTGGTTAACTTTCCAATCAACATCTCTCTATTTAAGTTCGTTGTCAAATGTATGATTTCTTCTATTTCTTGCACTTTAGTATTGTATACAGGTGTCAGAGATCTGATAATTTTTGCAATCACTTCTTCATTAGTGTAAGTGCCTTTAGATTTTCTGATGCCAATAAAAACTTCAGTAACTCTCTATGCATATGCTCTACTATTCTCATCATCTCTCATTTTCAACATTTCCATCTTTGTCTTCTAGTTCTGTAAATTTTCCTACTTTGTAAACTTGTCTCCTTCATATAGTGCTTCCAATCTGGTCCAAATTTGATGTGCAAAATATAAATCTTTTACCTATGTAAATTCACCTTCAGAAAGTGCACTAATTAATACTTCTCTTGCGACCATATTGTATGAGAATATCTTATTTTCTTCATTAGTATCTTTATCCAGTTCATCCCCAACCTTCATCTATACATCCTTATTTGTAATAAACTAGCAGTCGATTACCAAGCATTGAAATTGTGTTCTCATCTTGTTCTTCCAACTGTCAATTTTTTTAGGATCAAACTTCAGACTATCCTTCCTATAGAATTCCATCTTTCAGGATCACCTCAAGTTGTTAATCTTTCTCTCTAAGGACTAGTAGCTCTGATACCAATTGTTAGGAATAATATTCCACCAACCCAACTGAGAGGGGGGGGGGTGAATCAGTTGTGCGATAGATTATTAAACATTAAACTTTATAAACCAAAAATTTAATCCAAAAGATAACATAGTAAATACAAACACCATAACACAATCCTTTTTGTCGAGGAAACCCTGTTAAAGGTAAAACCCTGATGGGAATTAGCACCCAAAAATAATGTACTGAGAGTATAGTAGTCTTGTTAAAAGATTTATCCCTATTAGGAGCTTATTGATTCATTACAGTACATAGTCCTTGTTAGAGGATAGACACTTTTAGGAGTCAAGAGTAACTGTAGGATCACTGCCTAGGCACACTTCGTAAAGAAGGTTAAATCCACTCTCAGGACTCACCGTCCAAAACACAAATGTATAGAGATATACAATCTAGTGAACTATCTGATAGCAACTTTATTTTCTTGATCAGCTCTAATGAAGTAATACAATCACAACCTCTGCTTTACATCCAACTGACACAAGCTTGTAGCTTCCACAATTTCATTTCCACTTCACATACATACACTTTTCAAACAAGAAAATATCTCTCCTATATACCCTATTACAATGATCAATTAGGTCGGCCAATTAGGATTTCCAAATATAAAAATGATTACATAACCCCATGCTAAGATACACACGATATCTATAACAAGTAAAGATCAGTTAAAATTCATCAAATATAATCCAAGATCTATAATCCAATTTCACAAATCACAATACATGCTTCATCTCCAAAGTCAGCCTCAAATAGGTCTCCCCCAGATCACACACCACAACTGACGTCACCAAGAGTCCTACAACTTGCCAAACATAAAAAAAATTCCGCAGCATGTCTTCTTCCATCCCTCAAGCTCGCATAACCAGAATCCATGTCGCACACAAATTATCCTTAAAACATAGAGACTAACTCTGTCAGACTTCTCTATCACGGACTAGTATCCAGTCTTCACTAAAACATTTGTAACTTATTCAATATGTCATCTTAACAAATGCGATATTATACATAAGATTACAACATATTATTTAATATATCCCTATCTTTGCATGCTCTGAATCATCCCTACAGTACTCGTACACTTCTGCCAATCATCCAAGTAATAGTAATATCCAACCTGTTCAGTCATGTTAGAAACATATGTTGACATCAGTGACAAAACATGAATGCCAAAACAAAAATGGAACTAGTTGAAACATACTCTAGTAAATGCATTAGTTTTATCATACATTTTGGTGTATGGTCAACATATGTAAGATCGTATTGAGATATAAGTAAAGAAGAACCTTTTTGTATCTAAGTTTAGTACAAATGTACAAGTGAATGTATGCATGGCATATCTATAGAGCATATGTGAAGTGACTAAAAATTCATGTGAAGGAGATATGCGTTTGTTCAGAATAGTCTTTATATCTTAGAGGTGGGTTCTATTCATTTTCATATCTTTCAACAGTGAGCCCTTGTGCATTGGCAGTGAGCCCTAGTATTGGAAGTGAGCTCCTTTATCAAATGTGAGCCAATCGAAAGTGAGCCTTCTTGTAGTGAGCATTTATAGAAGTGATCCTTTGTATCAAATCACCTTTCGGTGTTAGGTCCTAACAAGTGTTTTTACATTTAAGGAGAATTAGTTTCTAAGTGGTTTTACCCATCTTGGGGTTTCTACGTAAAATTTGGCGTTCTCTATTTCGGTGTTCCTGTGCACTTCAAGTTTATATTTTCTATGGATGTTTAATGTGCTAAACTGAAAAATATTAAGTTTTTATTAAAAAATTTAAGTATTAACTGACAGAGAGAAAGTTTTGTAAATTTGTGTGGGAATAACTAATTCACCCATCCTTTCATTTATTAATCCTCCTCAACAATTGGTATCAGAGCGTGGTCCCTTGCAGATAAAGATTAAGCGGTTGAGGGAGATCTTGGAAGGTTGAACAAATGGGAGAAGGTTTCTAGTTTGAAGAATATTGGCAAATCATGTTGAGTGATATTGAAGGTACTGAATCAGAAAATGAAGTACTGAAGGAAAACCTGATGGAAGCAAATACCTGCATTGCTAAACTAAGAGATCAGATTAAGAAATTCAAAGCAAGGCACAAAGAATTCAGTCAAGAGTTGAAAGAGTCAAATAACATAATTGTAGATCTTGAACAAGAACTATCAGAATTGAAAGATTCAAGAGTTACTTTTGTAGATCTGATTCAAAAACAAGATCCCATTAGATCTAGATCTAAGTAAAAATCAAATAATTCCTAGATAAACAAGTATGAATTAGAATGGAAATTGACTGAAGAAAATTTCAAGGAGATGACTAGGAAGAGTACAGAGAAGAATGAAAAGTTAGAATTCGTAGTAATAAAATTGAAAGCAGAATCTAAGGCACTTGAAATCACCACTATTTTGGATAAGTTGGTGGACTTATCGAAAGAATGCAAAGGAAGTATTGGTTTTATCAATGAAAGATTAGAAAAGATTAAGAAAAGGAAAGGAATAATTATTGAAGATACAAAAGTCAAGGTAACTAGTAATTGTAAGAAGATACCTACAAAGAGGTTACCAGTGAGATAAATGAATGCTCAAAGGTATTTATCTTTTAACAGTTGCTATTATATTTGCAAAAAAATTGTTTATAAAGAAATAGATTGTCAGATGAGAAGAGTTCAAAGAAAATAGTACAATTAATGTCATAAATTTGGTCATGAGGAGAATGAGTGCAAAAAAAATGTTTCTAATAAGGAAAGAGAGAATATCATTTTTCATGGAAATTATAATGTGTGTCATAACTTTGGTCATAAAGAAAGTCAATGTAGAGATAAATTATTAATATCTAGAAAAAGGAATAATAAATGTTTCAAGTGTGGACAAACATGTTACTGTGCTAAATCATGCAAATCTGATAAGACACCGAAGAATACTTGATGTGATAAACATGATGCAGAATCTAGTGGATCTCAGAAACTGAATATGGAATTAAGAAAGAAATTTGGTAGTATAGTGGTACCTGATCCAGGTGTCAGTGTTGGTCCTACCAATAAATGAGTAGAGATCTATGGCTCAGGGGGAGTATCGAGTATTCTAAATTTTACACCCCCCTTATTCCATAGTGACATCGGTTGCAACTAGGTTGCCATTGAATGAAAAGGGATGCATTAATGATGACAAGATAGTTTTTAAATGGTTGATATGCAAAGTACATTGATTACATCAACAATAATCAATTTGAGTGGGATTTGTAAACATAAGAAGTTATGGCTTGTAGTTTTTGTAGAGCATTTGAATGATAGAGATTTATAGAGTTTTCATGGCTCTTAAATATGCTACCCGTGTTGTATCAAAAAAGGGAAAGAAAAAAATTAATTTGAATGAGTTCAATCTGAAGCACATAAAGGACTTGGAATTTTTCCTACCAAAGGATGGCATGAAGAAAGTGAATAAGCTAGGGCTTGGTATTTGGGGAAAAATCTCCTGGTGTGGCGACAGAAAATTCATCATTTGCATGTTAAAGAGGTTTTAGCAAGAGACTTTGTTATTGTATATACCATGTGTCATAACAAAGGATACAATCAAGAAAATTATAGGTTTGAGTAGAGAAAGAGATGTGCTTGCAAATAAATTTGTAACTCACAAGGAGGTGGAGGCCCTAACAGTGATCAGAAGGGATCAATGTGCATTCACAATCTACTCAATTGAGGATCCCGTCTTATGGTATGTTACTTATGACATATCTTACAAATTTCAATTTTTTAATGGTGAAGGTTCTACATCAGCTGTAGCAGTATATATGGCATGAAATATGATAACTGAGGATGTGAAAGTGGATGTATATAATATTTTGTTAGACAACTTTCTATTAAATATAAATATGTCAAAGGAAGAATGTTAGAGTTTCAGCTTTGGTTTTTGGATTTGATTGTGTGTAGTTTTTAGCATCAACGTTTCAGATCAGATAAATATTGTGTATCGATATTGTCTTTTGTGGCCTGCTGCTGTGGACAAATTCAAGGGTCAGTGTGAAAAGATTGAGGCTGAGCTCAATGACCTTGGGAAATAATATGACATATTTAGAGACAAGGATGGAAAGAAGAGGAAAAGTATGGGAGAGCTCCAGGCTGAGTTACTATCTCAACAGAGGAAGAGAGAAGACCCGATGAAGAACTTTTGGCTTGTGAAGGACATGATAGAAGTTAGACTGGAGCATGTTGCTCACATGATTTTTTGATTTTTTCAATTTGATTTCTGGATTTGATTGTGTGTAGTTTTTAGCATCAACGTTTCGGATCACACTCCATGATCCATCATCAGGATGAGAGCAAAGAGCATGAAGGAATGTAAAAATAAGATGCAGACCAGACCTCACTTAGAAGATAAAAGAGAGAAGGGGGGGTTGGTGAGAGAAAGGGGGCACGCAGAATGAGGGGGGGGCTAGGGAAGAGCCTAATA
>MU226272.1:419794-449093 GCA_018584345.1 Thuja plicata | reverse complement strand
CTTTGCTCTCATCCTGATGATGGATCACGGAGTGTGATCCGAAACGTTGATGCTAAAAACTACACACAATCAAATCCAGAAATCAAATTGAAAATTCTTATGGATTGTGGAAATCTGATTGATTTAAATGATTTTTGATGTTGAAAGATTTGTACAGGAGTTCCTTGGTTCTAATTGGACAAGATCATTTGATAATATGGTGTAGTGCAACAATTTGTGTTCTTGCATGGATGAAACTATTGCAAAGTGGAAAAAATGAGCTTCCAATTTTGGAGGACAGATACAAAAAGATTTTTTACAGTTAAAATTATTGTTATACTGTAGAAGCCTTTCTTTTGTGCATTTTTTGGTCCTTTTCCATTATGGAAAAAAGGGGAGAAGTTTTGGTTGAAAAAAAAATAGTAAACAAAAATAGTATGCATCTATCAGGGGGAGTGTCTACAGGTTTCTTATCTTTTTTTTTTGTTTTGTTTTTGTTTCTTAAGTTTTTCCATTAATGCTGAAGGGGGAGATTGTTAGACTTAGCATAATTTTGTTGGTATTGATTTTCATTAATGTCAAAACATATATAATGACACTCTAGTGGTATCGATTTTTTGGTGAAAAGTTTCAGAGTTGATATATTTTGTGGTCCGTCGGTGACAGAAGCTTGGCAGAAGTTTTGGGTGTGTATAGGAATGTTCCAGAACGTAGATATCTCATACTTCTTGTTATTATTGAGTTTGTGTACCTAGTTCCACTTACCGGTATACCTGGTGACACTTGATTGGTTCCTGGTATAGAGTGATCATTCATATATCTTTTCATATTTGGAAACTTGCATAGATCATCTGTTGTGTTTTGGTGTTTTTTCCACATGATGTGGTGGTCCCTAGCTTCATTAGTTGTATTGAAGATCATTCAATTCCCATATTTTGGCCTTGGTTGTCGATTTCTAGTGACATCAACAATTGTGATGAACATTGTAATATATTATGTGTGACCTAGAGTTCATAATGTAACATGGTTGTATTGTAATCCTACATTTAGGTCTGATGCTTTAAATTAAATATAGTTCTCTAACTAATGCATTGGTGCTATCACACATTTTGGTGTATGAATGACATATGTAAGATCAAATAGTGCCATAAATAAAGAATAAACTTTTGTATATGAGTGTAGTATGTATGTACAACTGAATGTATGCATGGAATATCTTTGGAGCATATGAAAAGTAACTAAAAATGAATGTGAAGGATATCTGTATTTGTGGGAAATATTCTATAGATCTTAGACATGGATTCTATTCATTTTCATATCTTCCAACAGCGAGCCCTCATGTATTGGTAGTGAGTCCTTGTATTTGCAATTATCCCCTTTATCGATAGTGAGATGATCGATAGTGAGCCTTCTTGCAATGATCATTTTAGGAAGTGATCCTTTGTATCAAATCACCTTTTGGTGTCACCCTAACATGTGTTTTTACATTTCATGAGAATTATTTTCTCTGTGGTTTTACCCATCTTGGGCTTTCCATGTAAAATACAGTGTTCTTTGTTTCAATGTTCCTATGCATTTCATGTTGGAATTTTTATGTTAGAGGTGTTGACATTCATGTTTTTTCATTGATGTCAACATATGTTTCAGTTCAATACTTTAGAAGTCTCAGACATACTAGTTATCACTGGTACAAGTAAGACTGACAGACGTGTACAAACACTATACAAACTTTCAGAGAATGCGAGCACCGATCTGAATAAGGGGAGGAGAAAAAATCTTATGTCTAAGTTTTCTTGTCTTGATATTATTGTTTGCATTAGTTACAATTAGTTTGGTAGAAACTGTTATAGAGCAGTGACAGAGTTGGTCTCTGAGTTTTGGAGATAACTTGGATGAGAGTACGAGTTATGATATGCAAGCTTGAGGTGTGGTATAAGACATGTTGAAGAATGTTATCTATGATTCTTGGGTTGTTGAGTTCTTGGTGACGTCAGTTGAGGCGTATGATCTTACGAAGATCTATTTGTGGCAAACTACAACAATGTAACATGTTTAAAGGATGGCGGGCATTGATTATGGATCTTTGAGTATAATTGATGATTTGTAATTGGTGCTTGATTTTTTAAGGTAGTGTGTTTATCTTATCAAGGGTCCATGTAATTATTTATGTGTTGGGGAAGGTCCTAAATGACCGACCTAATTTCTTATTGTAAACTTGTATAAAGGAGAGTTGTTTCTTGATGAGGTAGGGTGGAAGCATGAAGTGGAAGCTATGAGCTTGTAATTGTGAAGTCTTAAGGATGTAGATAATAGATATTGATTGTGATAAAATTCATTGGAAATATTTAGGAAAATCAAGTTGATATTAGTCAGTTCACTAGTTATTGTATACATCTATATCTGTACTTTGGACAGTGAGTCCAGAAGGTGGATTTAACCTTCTCATTTGGGCAGTGAGCCTCTTATTTCTCTTGAATCCTAATAGGGTATGGCCTTTAACAGGAACTATGTACTTTATGTAATAATCATCTCCTAATAGGGCTAGATCTCCTAACAGGGATACAATACTTTTAGTGCATTATTTTTAGGTGCTAATTCCCACCGGGTTTTTCCCCTTTACAGGGTTTCTCAACAACAATTTCTTGTGTTATGGTGTTGCTTTTGATGTGTTCAAATTTACATCCAATAGTTAGTTTTTAAGTTTAAATTTGAATTATTTGGCACAAAAATAATTCCCCCCTCCTCTCAGTTATGTTTGTGGACTATTATTTCTAACAATTGGTATCAGAGCTTGTGGTCCTCTGAGAGAAATCTTGACAGCTTGAGGTGATCCTAAAGATGGCATTCTATAGGAAGGAGAGTCCAAAATTTGATCGTGAAAATTTTGATTGTTGAAAGAACAAGATGAGAACTCACCTACTCTTCTTAGGAATTGATTACTAGATGATTACAAAGAAGGATGAGTAGATCAAGCCTGAAGATGAAATAGAAAATGATATTGAAGATGAAAAAAAATATTTAGTTGTAATATGGTTGCAAGAGAAGCATTGATTAGTGCACTCTCTGAGGGTGAATTAACAGAGGTTAAAGAATTGGATTCCACAAATAAGATCTAGATAAGACTAGAGGCACTATATGAAGGAGATAAGTTTACTAAGCAGACAAAGTTGCAAAATTGGAAGACTAAAATTGATATTTTGAGAATGTAAGATGATGAAAATGTTAGAGCATATGTACAGAGGGTTACAAAGGTTGTTACAAGCATTATAAAATTAGGAGGCACATATATTGAAGAATAAGTGATCACAAATATTCTCAAATCTTTGACACTTGTCTACAAAAATAAAAGTGCAAGTGATAGAAGAGATCATATCTTTTTCAGCGAACTTCAAAAAAGAGGTGTTGATTGCTAAGTTGACCACCTTTTAGGACGTAGAGCTGGGATATAAATTACATAAGATAGAATCTGCATTCAAGGAAACTATGCAAAATCACAAAAAGACTTTATCAAGTCTTGTGAGCACCATTAGAGGTAATAGGTATGAAGATCTTGGTGAATATACTGATGATTGGGCAAAGATAGAGGAAGAGGAAAGGAAACTAGATGAACTTGTGTCTTTGATCACAAGAAGAGAAAATAGAGGTAAGGGTAAATTTGAAGGGAATGTACCCCTGCAGTTTTTTTCATGTAATAAGATTGGTCATTTTGCATCTAGATGTCCTACAAGGATTACTAAGAATAAACCTAAGTTTCATAGACCTAATTATTCCAAGGATAAGGAATTTTACTATGCTAGTGAAGGTGTGTATGATGATGATGTTGTGGATTATAATGAAATTGGATTCATTGAGATGATGAGCCTATTCATGAAGAAAGAACCTTAGTTTAAAATGTTGAAAAGAAATCAGAATGGATCATAGACAATGGTTTTTCAAATCATATGACTGGTGATAAAAATAATTTTGTTCAGCTAACTGAATATGATGGTGGTGTAGTAAGATTTGGTGATAACACTCCTAAATTTATCATTGGAGTAGGATCACTTTCTCTTGATGGTAAAACTAATACTGATGATGTATTGTTTGTTAATGGACTTAAACACAACTTGTTGACTGTTAGAGAACTTGTAGACAAGGGATATCATTTGAAGTTCAATGATGGGAAATGTACTATCAGAAGTCAGACTTGATATTTGATCGCATCAAGTACAAATTCAAGAAGTAATGTGTTTGAGTTGAATACTATAAAGGCTACTCTTTTTGTCGAAAAGGTTGATGACATTTGGTTATGGAATAAAAGATTCTGTAATATGAATTTTGATAACATTGAGAAAGAAAGTATAAAAAATAAAGTCATAGATTTACCAAAAATTGTGAAGCCTTCTAACACCATGTGTAGAGAGTGTGTGATGGGAAAACAAACTGGAAGTAATTTTTAGAGAAAATCTTACTCAGCAAAGGGGAAGTTGGATCTAGTACATATAGATCTTTGTGGCCCTATAAGAACAATATCTTACTATGGTGAAAGGAACTTTATACTCTTTGTTGATGAATATTCTAGGGTGATGTGCATTACATTTATCAAAGAGAAATCTGAAGCTTTTGATAAGTTTTATATTTTCAAAGAAAACATTGAGATTGAATCAGGACTGAAGGTAAAATGTTTAAGGTCAGATAGAGGTAGAATTTTTACCTGAGATGTGTTTAATATCTATTGTGAAGAGCATGGAAGATACAGACAAAAATTAGTTCCTAGGACACCAGAGTAGAATGAGATTGCAGAGCAAAGAAAAAAAACTATATTAGATGCTACCAAGACTATGTTGCTTGAAGGGAATGTATCGCTTGTGCATTGGAGAGAATATATGAAAACCACGATGGTGCGGGAGCACCTTGACCCTAAGCATTGTGATAGGTTTTATAATATGCCTATTTTAAGTCATTTAGACTTTTCTAACACCATGTCTAAGAAATGGTTAAAGTGCTTGAATATGCACTATAATGTATTTAAAAATATCAGTCTCCAACCTCTTAATAGACCGATTCATATTAATGTGACGTTCTTCCATATGAACCCAAAACAATAACTTAATAAACCCTTGTAATAAAAAAATATGGGATTCTTTCATAATCGACTTGCATTACTTTCTCAGATAACCAGAACCGAATTGCATAAAAACATAGACCAGAAATAGAGAGAGACACGATGAGAAATTAAACACATCTAAAAGAACTTCAAAAACTTGAATTACTTTGAATTACAAATGCATATCACATGCACGACTCTCTGGCTAAAGGCCAGAGAGCCGATTCCTTTGTCTACCCTTTTGGTATATCCTCTCTAAACTATCTCTCGTAGTCTTTCTACTCTCTCCTCTCATTCGGTTACATTCTTTCTCACTTTATTGAGATCAATCTCTTCATCGAGATTCTTGGGTTAGTTATAAAAAATGTCCCCTTACACATGCTCACATAATGTTGTCTAATAAAAGACAATCATGAAAGTTACACAAACCGTCTATCTCCTTAATGACTCATGGTAATCTCATTACCATTTTTGATTACAAATGTCATGTAATCTATTTTTAAATACATTATAGTGCATATTCAAGCACTTTAACCATTTCTTAGACATGGTGTTAGAAAAGTCTAAATGACTTAAAATAGGCATATTATAAAACCTATCACAATGCTTAGGGTCAAGGTGCTCCC
This sequence comes from Thuja plicata, assembly GCA_018584345.1. Taxonomy (NCBI): domain Eukaryota; kingdom Viridiplantae; phylum Streptophyta; class Pinopsida; order Cupressales; family Cupressaceae; genus Thuja; species Thuja plicata. The sequence continues at coordinate 443,402 of MU226272.1, read as the reverse complement.
GCACCACACGGTCTATACTTCAAAAAAAATTCAGATAAGAGAAGGTACCAATAAGACACCCTATGAACTCTGGTTAAATCATGCTCCTACTATAAAATACTTCAGAATATTTGGTAGAAAATTTTATATCAAAATAGATGATAAGATAGGAAAATTTGATGTGAGAAGTGATGAAAGAATTTTCCTTGGTTGTTCCACTAAGAGTAAGGCCCATAAGTTTTTCAATATGAGATTGAGGAAGATAGTTGAAAGTGCTAATGTAAGAACTGATGAGAGGTTTTAGCTTTAGGAAAGAACATATGATTGTAATTATATTTTAAAGAATAGAGAGATTAATGCAAGTCAAGAGAAAACTCTTGAGGTTGACAATGGAATTGAGGTATGCTTGAATGATCCTACTAAAAATCCAAAGACACCAAGGTATGTTAAGAAAAATTATCCCAAGAATTAAATTATTGGTGATGCAAATAAATGGATGATGACAAGATAAAGAATAAGAAATGAGATTTGTTTGATTTCACAATTAGAACCAAAAACTACTGATGAGACATGTAGAAATGAATCTTGGACTAAAGAAATGTAGGAAGAATTGGATTAGATAGATTAAAAAAATACTTGGGAATTGGTTCCTAGACCTAAGGATAAGAATGTTATAGGGAATAAATGGGTTTTTAGAAACAAAATGAATGAAGAAGGTGTGGTTGTAAGTAATAAGGCTAGACTAGTTTGTAAAGGCTTCTCACAACAAGAAGGCATAGACTTTGAAGAAACATTTGCTCCTATTGCCAGGATAGAAGCAGTAAGATTGTTCCTTGCTTATGCAGCACATAAGGACTTTAAGGTATATTAGATGGATGTGAAATCTGCATTTCTGAATGAAGATCTAGAGGAAGAACTGTACATTGAGCAGCCTGATGGATTTCCCTTGACAAATGATGAAGACATGGTTTGCAAGTTGAAAAAGGCATTGTATGGAATGAAACAAGCATCTAGAGCATGGTATGCTTAGTTAGACATGTATTTACTACATATTGGTTTTAGAAAAGGTAGTGCAGACAATAATTTGTACTTGAGAACTAGTGAAGATGGAAGCTTTAATGTTGAAGTCTTTGTAGATGATATTGTTTTTCGAGGTAATGATGAAATGAGTAATAAGTTTTCTGAGGAAATGAAAAATAAATTTGAAATGTCTATGATTGGTGACATGAAGTTCTTCCTTGGTTTGCAAATTACTCAAGACAAACATGGTATTTTCATCTCTCAAAACAAGTATCTTAAGGAATTATTGAAATTTTTTGGAATGGAAGATTGTAAACCTATTGGAACCCCTATGATTACTAGTTTCAAGCTCACTACTACTAATGAATCTCATAGTGTTTTTTTAGACAAAGTACAGATCCATGATTGTAGGTTTACAATATCTAACTCACACTAGACCAAACATTGCTAATGCAGTTGGAATTGTTATGAGGTTCCAAGAAGATCCTAAAGAGACTCATATTTTTGTAGTTAAGAGGATATTTATATTTCTAAAAGGAACATTGGAATATGGATTATGGTATGAAAATTCTGATAATTTTACTTTGGATGCTTATACTAATGCCGATTGGGTAGGAAGTGTTGATGACATGAAGAGCACAAGTGGTGGTGCATTTTTCCTTGGAAAGAGGTTGGTTTCATGGTTAAGAAAGAAGAAGGATTGTATACCCCAGTCTACTGCTGAATTAGAGTATGTTTTTGCTACTATAAATTGTACACAAATTGTTTGGATGAAACAAATGCTGAAGGACATTGGGATAACCTTTGAAGAGCCAATGGTTATACATTATGATAATACAAGCATAGTGAACATTGTTAGGATGAATTCAGAATAATTGAGAGGGGGAGGGGGTGAATCAGTTATCCTCAGGTCTAGATGTGCCCATATAAAACTTTAAACCAACTTCAACAACTCAGATCTACTCGGCAGCGATAAACAACAAAAGTGTACAGTTTACTGTACTAATGAAATAAGCTTGCAGAAACTTAACAGTAAAACAAAACAATAACATTCACACATTTTGACACCATGATTTAATGTGGAAATGGAATATGGGAAAAACCACCAGTAACATGCTACCAAAATTTCACTCTTCTGAAGTCATGTCCTATTAGGAGCCAACCCTGTTAAAGGTTACAAAACACACTGTCAAATATGACCTGGTTAAAGGATTTAATCACCCTATCAGGAGTGGCCTTGTTAGAGGAATTAGAACATTCCAATATAAATGTCACCTTGTTCAAAGGATTTATACAATGACTGTTAGGTCAACCTGGTTAAAGGATTTGAACTGATATAATAGTTAGAAAGTAATCAGCAGGTGTGATCTGATACATACAACTTACTTTGCAAATCCAGATCCAATTTCAGCTCTAATGCTAATTCACTGAGTGGCCTCCATTTTCATTTGAAACTTTAGATATGCTTGGAAATCCATCAAGCAATCACTTCGCTTCTCTTCTCAGCCTTCTCTGCTAGGTCTTTACCAATCAGTCAATTAACCATGCAATACTTTTTCCATTCAACTTCTCCTTGCTTGGATACTAAGACAATAACCATAGTAGGTTATAATATACCTCTTCATCTAGGTCAGATAAATATTTTGCTTCTTAATCAAGATCATAGATCTTAGGTTAGGTCAGATTCAACAGATCTTTCCATCATTATATTTAATTTACTTCTCCAATACAGTCATTAATTAAACATTGAATCCATGTGCTAATAATAGTTTCCCATGCATTAAATGAGTGTGGACCAATCTTAATTAATAATGCATATCCCAATAAAATCAAATATGTTGGCCATAGATCTCAAATCTCATCAATTAACAAAATACTGCTTCTCGGCTTTCTCTGTTTCCCTCGGAATTTCACTGGCACTCGACATCATCTTTTCTTTGCTCGGCATCACCTTTTGCTTTGCTCAACATCAACTTTTCTTTGCTCAGCATCGACCTTCCAGTGAACTATTAGTGATAGATAAAAAAAATGTATCACTTTGCCAAAGTGCTAAATGTTCAAGTACCCTGGTGTATACTCATAACTCAACCATTTCCTTGGTCTTCTTGTTATCCCATTCTTTCAAATCTTCATCAATCAATGGATAAGGTACTCAAACATACAATAATAGTCTCACTAGTTAAGGTTTGACATCAATAAAAAAATAACAATTGTCTACATTGTAGCAATCTTTCCAACAATCTCCCTTTTTGGCATTGATGGCAACACTAAACTATAAAACAATAATTTCCAACCAAAGTTAACATACGATCCAATAAAAAAGTGCCTATGTTCCTGATATGAACAAATCTTCATTAATATCTTTAGCTTCATTATGACTCCCTCTGTGTCTATAATCACACTGAAATATTTTTTGTTACTGTTCAACTCCCTCTTTCAATAATATCTCCCTTGTATCTGTTATTTTAGCAATAAATCTCCCTCTTTGACAACAATGCCAAAGATGTTGACATCTTCATTATGCAGATTCTTCTGTTCTAATCTTTGTATCATATTTTTACTATCATCTTTGTGTATGACTGATCTTCTTTTCTATTCTTGTCTTCTACTTCACAGTTTTTAGGCAGCATCCTAAAAATGTGACTTACTATGCATCAACATGTCAAGTGTTCTGATTAAACATTTGATGCAACAGTACCATTCAACACTAGTTAGCCTCTGCTAGGGGAATCACCCCCAATTTACCTCTTAGATACTCATGAGCATCCTTGGGTAATGCTTTTGTAAATATGTCTGCCAACTGTTCCTCAATGTTCACATATTCCAGTCTCACTTCCTTCTTCTGAACTAGCTCCCTCAAGTAATGATACTTGATAGCTATATGTTTTGTCTTAGAGTGCATTACAATATTTTTAGAGATAATAATGGTACTCATGTTATCACAATATATGACAACTGGTTCTGTGATCTCCTCCTTCATACCTTTCAGTAGTATCTTCAACCACACAATGTTTGAACAGTTAACTGCTACTACCACATACTCAGCTTCAGCTATAGATTGTGAGGTGCAATTTTGTTTCTTTCTTTTCCAGGAAACTAATCTTTTCCCCAAAATAAATGCTCCTCCTGTGGTGATTTTTCTATCATCAACATTACCAACCCAGTCAGAATCAATATAGACTCTGAGTTCAAACTTGTCATTCCTTTTGTAATATAGGCCACAATCTTCCGTACCTTTCAAATATCTCAGAATTCTTTTCACTGCCATTATATGTGTCTCTTTTGGATTAGAAAAAAATCTAGCAACAATTCCAACTGCTAATGCAATATTAGGTCTACTGTGTACAACATATTACAGCTTACCAATCATTGATCTATACAGTGTTTGATTTACCTCTTTGGTATCATCATTCTTTGTCAACTTCTGTCCAGTAGCCATGGGTGTACTCATTGGTTTTGAATCTTCCATACCAAAATTTTTCAATATCTCCTTGATATGTTTTGATTGAGTAATATAGATACCATTCTTCATTTGATGTATTTGTAAACCAACAAAGAGTTTTATCTCACCAAACATAGACATTTCAAATTCAGTTTGCATCTCTTTTGAAAATGCTTTACATATCATATCTTGTCCACTAAATATGATGTCGTCAACAAAAATTTCAGCTAATAAAATTCCTTTGCCTTGCTCTATTTTCAAATACAGATTGTTGTTGTCATTTGTTCTTGCAAATCCAATCTTCATCAGATAATTGTGCAATCTTTCATACCATGCTCTAGGTGCTTGTTTTAGTCCATATAATTCCTTGTGCAGTTTGCAAACCATGTTCCTCTGACTTGGGTCAACAAATCCATCATCTTGTTCAATATATACTTCCTCTTATAATATCCCATTTAGAAATGTTGACTTCACATCCATTTGATAGACTTTAAATCCTTTGTAGGCTGCATATGCAAGTAGAGTTCTTACACCTTCCAATCTTGCAACTGGGGTGAATCTTTCTCCATAGTGAATTCCATCCTCTTCTGCATACCAGTCTTGCTTTATTCCTTGTCACCTCTCCATGTTCATTCAACTTGTTTCTAAATACCCACTTTGTGCCACTTACATTTTTGTTGTCAGGTCTCGGTACTAGTGTCCATGTCTTGTTCTTTTCAATCTGGTCTATCTCTTCATTCATGGCTTGAATCCAGTCTTCATTGTCCAAAGATTATTTTACTGTCTTAGGCTCAAAATCACATAGCAAACATGTGTCTTCTCTTAATTTGCCTCTTTTCATAACTGCAGAATCCTTTTCTCCTATTATTTGATCAAGTTTATGGTGCCTTCTTACGTATTTTTCCAAAGTAGGCTCTTTCTCAGCTTTAGTTTGATCATTCAAGTTCAGTTCAGGGTGAAACTGTGACTCGACATCTCCATCATATAGCTCGGTAGTCACCTCTTGTTGCCCGACAATTTAGTTTTGTGTCTTGGCAGGTGTAGACTATTGCTCAGCAACTTCATTTTCCATTTCATTAGAATCCTCCTCTTTAGGATAGGTGAATGATCTATAACTGTCAGGCTCAATCATGCTTTCAGCTTCATTTCTTTCTACATATTCATTAATTCTAACATTTGCACTTTCTACAATTTTTGTAGTGTTAGAATTCAAACATTTGTATGTCTTACTCTTAGTAGAATATGCAAGAAATATGCCTTCTTCTCCTTTACCATCAAGTTTACCATTTCTATTGTCCTTCAGTATAAAACATCTACTTCCAAAGACTTTAAAATAACTTATAGTAGGTGTATGTCCATACCATTGCTCATAAGGTGTAGTATTTGTACCTTTCTTGACTTGTACTATGTTCAAGGTATAAACAACTGTACTTTCAACTTCTCTCCAATATTTCTATGCAACATTTTTCTCCATCATTAATGTTTTGGCACAATCCATGATAGATCAATTTATTCTTTCAACTATACCATTCTGTGGTGGTGTCCTAGGTGCAAACATCTGTCTTTTTATGCCTCAGTCATTACAGAACCTGTTAAACTTATTAGAAATGAACTCACCTCCTCTGTTAGATCTCAGACATTTCAGACTCTTACCTATTTCCTTTTCAACTTTTGCCAAGTACCACTTAAATAACTGAAATGCATCAAATTTTTCTTTGAGAAACATAATAGTCATCATCGTAGAGTAGTCATCTACAAATAGAATAAAATATTTGTCTCCACAGTAAATTTTCTCACCAATAGGTCCACAAAGGTCAGTATGAACCAATTCCAAAATATTCTCAAAAGTATGAGTTTTGCTCTTAAAATTAGATTTAGTCATTTTGCCCAATTGACATTGCTTATACATTGCATTCTCAGGTTTCTTTAACTTAGGCAACCCTCTAACCTTTTTCAATTTACTTAGGCTTACCAAGTTATCAAAGTTAACATGACATAGCCTCTTATGCCATAACCAAACATCATTATATTGTGCAAACATGCATGTCTCTTTAGCTAAATCTAGATAGAACAAGTTACCTTTTGTTTTCTCACCACCTCCAACTAATTCTCCATTTTCATCATAGATCTTTGCTTTCCTATGATGGAATTCAACTCTGTAACCAAAAGTGTTCAACTATGAAACACTCAAAAAATTATACTTAAGATCATCAACCCAGTATACATCATCACATCTAATCTTGCTAGTCAATTGAATTGATCCTTTCCCTTTAAATCTACAAGGTGCATCATTAAAAAACTTAACATATCCACCTTTACATTGATCTAAGGTTTCAAATTTGTCCTTATCATCAGTCATGTGATGTGAACAACCATTGTCAATAATCCAACAATCACCTTTACTCATATAAGAAATTAGTGCAGTTTTCTCATCATCATCAAAACCATCTTTCATTGCAACATATACAACTTCTATATCATTTTCCTCAGATTCACTGTCAGAAGCTTGTCCAGCTATATAACAAGATTTCTTACCTTTATCTTTGTAATCCTTGTACTTTCTATAGTCTCGGTCATCCTTTCTATCTTTGTACTTATTGTCTCTTCTTCCATCTTTCTCATTCTTTTCAGGACATCTAGCAGAATATGACCAACTTTGTTACAAGAAAAACAAATAATAGGAAGTTTACCTTTGAATTTTCCTTTTCCTCTAGCTAGTCTCCTTGCCATAAGTGCCTCAAGCTCTTATAGATCATCATCTAAGGTGTCATTGTAATTGTCCACACATTTCTTTCCTTACCTTGATTTTTTGATGACCATCTGTGACTTGAATGTAGATTCAACAACTTGTGGAGTATAGTTATCAAAATTTGACATCTTAAATGCAGTAAGTCTGCCTACCAAACTTTCCAGAGTCAAATTGTTATTAGGAGTACATCTCAGTTCTTGAATTGTAGATACTCTAATAGCATAAATAGGAAGAAGTGTTCTCAGTACGTTGCTCATGATAGTGTCATCATCAATGGTTCCCTTAGCTCCTCTAATAGCATTTACAACTTCCTTTATCCTATCATAATATTGCACTATATTTTATCCTTCTTGCATTTTTAAATCATAAAACTTACCTCTCAAGCTTTCAGATTTGGCTCTTAGTACATTCGTATCAAATTCGTAAATGGTTGCAAGGGAATCCCACATCTACTTTGTGCTTGTACAATCCTTGATGTCCTCAAATTCATGATAGTTCAGAGATGATGCAAGTTCCAGCATTGCTTGATTATGTTCATGCTTTTCTCTTAATTGTGCAACATTCAGAACTACAGTAGGGGCTACATATTTCATTTCAATATGTCATTTAGCAAAATCACCAATACCAGCCAAGTGAAGTTTCATCAAACTTTTCCATGCAGGAAATTTTTCTTTGTTAATCTTCTATCCATCCCTTTTATACATCTTGATCTTTATCTCCAAGTACCTTCAAACTTATTCAAGAGAACAAGTTCTCTAATACCAATTGTTAGGATGAATTCAGAATAACTAAGAGGGGGGGGAGGGGGTGAATCAGTTATCCTTAGGTCCAAATGTTCCCATATAAAATTTTAAACCAACTTCAACAACTCAGATCTGCTCGGCAGCAATAAACAACAAAAGTGTGCAATTTACTGTACTAATGAAATAAGCTTGTATAAACTTAACAGTAAAACACAACAATAACATTCACACATTTTGACACCATGATTTAACGTGGAAACCCAATATGGGAAAAACTACCAGTAACATGCTACCAAAATTTCACTCTTCTGAAGTGATGCCCTGTTAGGAGCCAACCCTGTTAAAGGTTACAAAACACATTGTCAAATGTGACCTGATTAAAGGATTTAATCACCCTGTTAGGAGTGGCCTTTTTAGCAAACTTAGAACATTCCAATTTGAATGTCACCTTGTTCAAAGGATTTATACAATGACTATTAGGTCAACCTAGTTAAAGGATTTGAACTAATACAATGGTTAGAAAGTAATCAGTAGGTGTGATCTGATACATACAAGTTACTTTGCAAATCCAAATCCAATTTCAGCTCTAATGCTAATTCACTGAGTGACCTCCATTTTCATCTCAAAATTCAGATCTTCTTGGAAATCCATCAAGCAATCACTTTGCTTCTCTGCTTAGCCTTCTCTACTAGGTCTTTACCAATCATTCAATTAACCATGCAATACTTTTTTCATTCAACTTCTCCTTTCTTGGATATTTGGACAATAACCATAATAGGTTATAATATACCTCTTCATCTAGGTCAGATAAATATTTTGCCACTTAATCAAGATCATAGATCTTAGGTTAGGTTAGATCCAATGGATCTTTCCATCATTACATTTAATTTACTTCTCCAATACAGTTAATAATTAAACATTGAATCCGTGCACTAATAACGATTTCCCGTGCATTAAATGAGTGTGGACCAATCTTAATTAACAATGCATATCCCAATAAAATCAACTATGTCGGCCATAGATTTCAAATCTCATCAATTAAAAAAATACTGCTACTCCGCTTTCTCTGTTTCCCTCGGCATTTCACTAGCGCTCAATATCATCTTTGCTTTGCTTGGCATCACCTTTCACTTTGCTCAGCATCGACTTTGCTTTGCTCGGCATCGACCTTTCAGTGAACTGTTAGTGTTAGATAAACAACGTATCACTTTTCCAAAGTGCCAAATGATCAAGTACCCTGGTGTATACTCATAACTCAACCATTTCCTTGGTCTTCTTGTTATCCCTTTCTTTCAAATCTTCATTAATCAATGGATAAGGTACTCAAACATACAACAATAGTCTCACCATTTAAGGTTTGAGATCAATGAAAAAATAACAATTGTCTACATTGTAGCAATATTTCCAACAAACATGTCAAATAACCCTATTATTCATTCAAATACCAAATACATTTCAATAAAATACCACTTCTTGAGAGACAAGGTTGTAGAAAAGGAAGTCAGATTAGAATATATCAGTACAAAGGAGAAAATAATAGATATATTCACAAAAACTTTGTCAAAAGATGCCTTTTAATGTCTCTAAGGTATTATTGGGGTGATAACCCCTCCTTTCTAGCAATAAATGATGTATAAATGAATCAGTTGAGTAGCTATCAGAGCTATATCATTCCCTAGACTTAATGCTTGGATCCACTCCTTAAGGAGAGTGATCACAGGAACACAAAAAAACACATTTGGGTGAGAAAGAACTTAGTTGCTGCAGGTATGAAGATTTGAAAAAGGTACACCTTGCTAAGGTGGGATGGACAAAGAATGATAGAGATATAAAAATATTTTCCATTGATTTCAAGGGGGAGAGATACAAGTGAAAAATCCCTACTATTTTAGGGGGAGATGTGAAGAGGATATTAAGAAGATTGTATTGAGAAGGATACTTTTGGGTTGATGGATTTTTCACCTATGTTGACATCAATGACAAAGGGGGAGATTTTTGGAATTATTTCTATTAGAGATGTTGACATTCATGTTTTGTCATTGATGTCAACATATGTGTCAGTTGAATACTTTAGAAGTCTCAGGTAGGCTAGTTATCACTGGTACATGTAAGACTGACAGACATGTACAGACACTATACAAACTTTTAGATGATGTGAGCATGGATCTAGATAAGGGGATGAGTAAAAATCTTATATCTAAGATCGCTTGTCTTGATATTACTATTTTCATTCATTATGGTTATTTTGGTAGAGACTGGTTAAAAAGAAGCAATAGAGGAGTATGATAAAGTTGGTCTCTAAGTTTTGGAGATAACATGGATGCGAGAACAAGTTATTATATGTGAGCTTGAGACATAGTATAAGACATTTTGAAGAATGTTAGATGTGATTCTTAGGTTTTTGATTTCTTGGTGACGTCAGCTGAGGCATGTGATCTTGCAAAGATCTATTTGTGGCTGACTATAGAAATGTAACGTGTTTAAAGGATGGGAAGCATGGATTATGGATCTTGGAGTATAATTGATGATTTCTAATTGATGTTTACTTGTTTAAGGTACCATGTGTATCTTAGCAAGGTTCTATGCAATTATTTATGCACTAGGGAATTCCTAAATGGCCGACCTAATTGATTATTGTAAATTTTCATAAAGAAGAGTTGTTTCTTGATAAGGTAGGGTGGAAGTATGAAGTGGAAGCTACAAGCTTGTAATTGTGAAGTCTATTGGATGTAGAGAAGAGATATTGATTGTGATGAACTTCATTGGAACTATTTAGGCACAACAAGTTGCTATCAGTCAGTTCACTGGTTGGTGTATACTTCTATATCTATATTTTGGATAGTGAGTCCAGAAGGTGGATTTAACCTTCTCATTTGGGTAGTGAGCCTCTTATTTCTTTTGAATCCTAATAGGGTATGTTCTTTAATAGTGACTATGTACTATATGTAATAATTAGCTCCTAACAAGGCTAAATATCCTAACATGGATACAATACTTTCAATGCATTATTTGTAGGTGCTAATTCCCACCGGGGTTTTTCCCTTAATATGGTTTCCTTAACAATAATTGCTTGTGTTATGGTGTTTCTTTTGATGTGTTCATATTTACATTGAATAATTGGTTTTTAAGTTTAAAGTTGAATTATTGGCACACAACTGATTCAACCCCCTCTTAGTTGTGTTGGTGGACTATTATTGCTAACATTTCATGTTTATATTTTTTGTGGATGTTTAATGTGCTAAACCGAAAAATATTAAGTTGTTATTAAAAAAAATTTATTGTTAACTGACAGAGAGAAATTTTTGTAAAGTTGTGTAGGAATAACTGATTTACCTCTCCTCTCAGTTATTTGGCCTATTCAACAGAGGCATGGGCAAGTGATTGGATAAGTTTCTCATAAAGATAAAGTGTATGGATGGGAAGGTGTAACACATCAACACATCCAAAAATTAGTCTAGTAGGGATTCATAGGGGAATCATTCCTCTTCAACCAGATATGGTGCTATTGCAAAATAAGGTTCTTTCCAAATAATTCATTGTTTGTAGACACAACAAGGTATGCTAGGAGACACAACATTGAGATGATCATAAGTTAGAACATATACCTTGGTAAATATCCAAGATGGGATTTTTTCATTCACAACTCATGGTAGCCTTTTTTTCCATGATAGATTATCAAAGCTTTCTTAAACCCATGGACCTTAATTTTCTAAAATATATCTGTTCAAATATTTAGTTTGTTATGATTTGAGGTTGAACTTGAATAATTTATAGAAGAAAGAAGATCTTTTTGGGAACATAAGATCATCGAAAGGATTTGGTCCCACAAAAAATTGGTCAATAATATGAGCATTAGGGATAGCTTTAAGACCTCCCCCCCCCGAGAAAAAGTGTAAAATCCTAGCGAAAAAACCATTATTTTAGGGGGAAAATTTTAGTAATGATGGCAAAAAAATTTAATTCGAAAGGAAAAATATTAGTTTGTATTGATGAATATTTTTCTAACGTGCCAAAATTCCAAAAATCCTCACGAATATTTCATTATTGATAGGGTAAATACATAATGTATTTGGTGAAAGTTTTTCCTTTAAAGGAAAAAAAATTAAGTGTCTAGGTGAAAACCTTTACTTTAAAGGAAAAAATATTTAATAGCAGTAGCAAATTTTTTTATACTATTTGAAAATTGCATAATTTAATTGGCTAATCTTTCATTATTTAAGGTAAAATATATAATTTAATGCCAATTTTTTCAATCCCTTGAAAAATCAATCTTCACATTCTATTAATAGCCAATAAGCCATGTTTCATGAGTTGATTGAGTTCTGACTTGTCATGTTGGGCCAATGCCAATTGGAAATTAATGTAATTAAAGAAACATCACGTCAAGATAATAATATCTTAATTAGTTACCAACTTTTCTACATGACTCTACATGATTCTAGTGATCCACACATACCTAATATCTATCATTTCACCATTTTAAATGTATTATTTATGACCATTCGATGATCCTAGATCAAAGGATTAAGTTTTATTTCGACTTGAAATTCTTAAGGAAACATAGTTCTCTAGAAAGTAGGTAGAATGGGGACAAGTATCTAGTCTTAAACCTATTCTTTAACCTTGATTGTCGATTAAAACTAGCTTGTAGGTTGCATGGATGGTTGATAATATTGCATAGTGTGACATTTGCAGTTAATAAATAAATGTCTTATCACTGACATTAAATAATAAAGAAATGTCTTATCACCATCATTCTCTAACTGTAATGCACTCGGCCCACACGACTTCCAAATTTCCAATTGGGTATTGTCACACTGTGACGCTATTTCAAATTTCACACACTTTGTATTTAATATGAAAGATTTAGAGAATTTTGAAGGACAAAGGAATTAATAAGGTTAGAGAAAGAATTGAGGGCTATTTATAGATGATCTATACTTATTTCTTCTTAAATTATCCTTTGTTTTAGGTCTACCTCTACTAAGCTCTTCAAATTTTACCTATGGAGTCTAGTTTAGGGCTTTAGGTTGTATATTTTATCACATTCTAGTATTTTGGTAGTGGTTTTTTGAAGATGGAAACTCCTATATATTTGATTAGTACATCTAAGGTGGACCAGAAGGCCTTTTTGGGTTTGGTCTTAGACCCAACCCTGGAATTAGTTTGCAAGGAGGTTGGATCCTTTACAAATGAGGTTGTGAGGATGGTGTTGGGCTGTGAGTTTTTGGAATATGTTGATAGGTACTGAGTTAACATGGAAATTACGTCCCAATTTTTGGTGTCTCTTCTAGACCTCGGTGGAGACAAGGTGGATATGATCCTACTGTTAAGGAAGGTATTCAAACAAGAATTTTTGGGTGATGATCTTCAGGTTTCCACTTTTGCACAAATAGGGGTGGGTATCCCTTGGGAAAGTGATATAGCCAATCTTCTCTAGATAGGATGAAATTTGGCCATCCAACCTTTTATTTTGAACCTCAATGATGAGAAGTTGACGCGTCATAGAGAATGAGCGTAGATTGGTATGGATTTTCTCCAGAAATCGTTTCTCCTAGAAGAATTGGCAGACTACAAATGGCTATATGAATTATCAGAGCTTTTCATATCTAAATATTTATGTTTGCAAGTGATCAATTTGGGTAATGTGATTCACTTTTTGGTTGTCATTTATGGCAACACATCTAGGTTTAAGATCGATTATTTTAAAGATAAGTTTTGATATGTAAAAAATTGACTACATACAAAAATAAAGGTACAATATTGTTTTGGATATCGAAAACAAAGATCAATGAATTAAGGCATGCGAGCTAAGTGGAAGAGAGTATGGAGTATTTATGACATACACCTAAGATCGATTTGGATTTGGTTAAGTTTATGATAAGTTATAAGTATTTGAAGACTGAAAGACAATAGAGAATATCGACACAGAGCAGTTGGACAACATTGAAGAATAAGGGAGTATGACTTGGACTCTAGGAAATTGAAGGTGTATTTTTGTTATTGATAGTTTATACTTTGACTATGCAAGTGTGCCAACTATGCATTTGATATTTACTATATTAAATGTATTCTGTAATGAAGGCTGACTTAGTACTATTTGTAATATTCATACTAAGAGCCGACTTTGTAAAGTTAAAAGATATATATGTAAGATCTTTTTGATAAAGTGAGTGAGTGAAGTGAATACAATATTTTATCTGGAAGAGCACACATGCAAATGGAAGAATAGAGAATGACAAAGCTATAAAGGAACTCTCAAAGCATTTGTGATGCTTGTTTCTGTTCATGACTGAGAACCTTTTGTAACAAAATTACATTGTAAGAGTTGTAAGCTCATTGGCCCCTAACAGGGTGTTGTGAACCTTTAACAGGGTTGTTATTCCTCTAACAGGGAAATGTACTATGTAATATTCATCTCCTAATAGGGGTAGGTCTCCTTACAGGGACATTATACTTTAGTACATGCTTGTGGGTATCATCCCCACCGAGGTTTTCCCTTGGCCAAGGTTTCCTCCTAAAAAAATCATGGTGTTATGAGTTATGTGTTATTTGTTTATGTTCTTTCCTTTACTACAATTATTACTAACAATTGGTATTAGAGCTATTGATACTATGAATAAATTGCTTCCAGTTGTTAGTAATAACTGAGAGGGTGGGGTGAATCAGTGGCCTCAAAAATTTATCCTTCAAACATTAACCACCAATCAAATAAACCTCAGATTATTAAGTCCCTACAAGATGTATGCCATGAAATACTTATAATGAATAACTGTCTGTCGGTTTTCCTTGTTTGTCCTTATTCTCCTTGATTACCGATAAGCAGTATAACTATTTACCGAAACTTAGTAAATAAGAAGAGTATACCGATCAACCCAGTGTTAACTATGTCAGATATAAAAAAATAAAGAAATGAATCATACACACATAACACATGAATTTTTAATGTGGAAACCTTGTTAAGGGAAAAACCACTGGGACCGGTAACCCAAATTTTCACTCTTCTAAAGTGAGCCCTGTTAGGAGCTAACCCTGTTAAAGGTTACAAACACACTGTTAAGTGTGACCTTTTTAGAGGATTTTATACATAGAGGTTGTCACTTAGTATCGGCCATCTATTGCTGCCATCCTTGAATCAGCCTCCTTCTTAGATTGTCAATAGGTATCAGGAAATTCCAATGCTACTTTCATGAATTAACCTTTTTGGCACTCCTTGGGATGTACCTCAATATATAGAAGACTTTTAAGTCCTGCTTTGTTAAGAGACTTGATGATTCAATGGTTAAACTGAAACACTATGACCTATTTCTAATGAAACTTTGAATTGTAGATTTTTAGATCTATTTAAGTACATTACCTTTCTGATCAATGTATCAATTCAATTCTTTGTGCTCCACACTTTCTTCTCTGTGATGTTGTGCTTCACTATTTGTCGGTGTCTGAAAAATTCTTTAGCTCTCCTTCAGTTTTATTGATCAGGACTGTATGAAGTTCTTCTTCATCAATTTCTCTTCAACATCCTCTTTACATTCACTCTCCTTAATCCCCTTTCCGTGAATGTCATGTTACGCAAATGAATTAAGCTTGTCTCTTATATAGACATAATTTTCACTGTTTCTTGATTCTTGATTCTTGGCATGAAAAATAATCCAACCAATTTGATTTAAAGCATAACTCCTGATTTATCTCATAGTTATCTTCTTGCCAACTGCACAAATCTTCTTTAAATAAATTACTTAATTTTGGTCGAATAAAACAAAGAAAACAACCAGGTAAGTCTATCTTTAGCTCTTGCCAGCTAGATATTTTGTCATTTTCTAAACTCTCTATTTCGTTGATTAATTATTTAGTTAGTTGTCAGTGACAACTGATAGTTCCATCGGCATGACTCTAGTTAGATTTAGGATCTCCTACTGTTGGGCATCATTAGATTTTTACTCGTCAGACAACTTTGTTTTTAGCTCGTCGCGCATCCTGTAGTTTTGCTTCGTCGGGCAACACTATCTTCTACTCATTGGGTATCACTGTGACTTTTCTTCTTTCCCTTTACCGATGGTGTGCACTCTGTTGGTGTTATCTGTCACTTAGTGAATACTTGACATTTATGCATTGCTAAAAGCATAACCTTTGTTCTATAGATTCTCTAAAGTCTTTAGCATTATGTACATGACCATATAGATGGAATCAAGTTGACATCAATGACAATACAAACCATTAACTGATTTAATTCCTTGCATTATCTTCAACTTAACATTATCAAACATTCAATCAGTTACATGTCATCACCAGTACCCTTAGTATTCTAGAACAAAGATGATGTTGAGAACTTGAAAGCCACACTTGATGAGTTTGATGGCCACTTTGAAAATTTGCTGAAGACTGCAGAGGAGAAAGCAGAGAAAACATATGAAGAGAAGAAGCTGATAAAAGTATGCATGTCCATCTCATGGGACTTAGGAGTTGTGAAAACTTATTCGATAAATGCAAAGAACTGCATTGCACATGGGAGAAAGTTATTTGGCTACAACATAAATCCTATCAGACACATTCAGAATGTTGAAGATATTATTGCCAAGGAAAGGGCAACTTTGAGCAGGTTAATGGATGGTTGTGAAACATCTTCATAGACCACTACAGAGTTAGACACTAAAGTGACAAAGATATTGGCTAAGATCAGTATATTGGAGAATGAGAAGGAGAGAGTACTGAATAGATTCAATTTGCTGAGGAACCTCATTACTCCAAAGCTATCAATACTTGAGGCACATCTAATAGATTTAGAAAAGACTACAGATTCATTTGCTAAAGGCCTACCCACAGACTTGAAGAATGTTGAAACTAAATATTTTGCATTGAATGGATTGATTCATATAAGTTATATTTTGTTTAAGACATGGAGCACCGAAGTAAAGATTTTGGAAGATTCCTTCCAAGACATTCTAAAACTTGTGAGCAAGAAGTGATACTTATTTGTACGCACCTTTGTCATTGTTGTCAAAGGGAGAGAAGAGAAGAGAGAACAATATATATATATATATATATATATATAGAAAAGAAAATGAAAAAGATGAGGAGAAGAAGTGGAGACAATTTTGTTTTGTTGGAACACTTAGTATTTTTTTTTGTTAAGTGTTGCCATCAATGCCAAAGGGAGAGATTGTTGGAAAGTGATCAATTTAGGTAATGTGATTCACTTTTTGGTTGTCATTTATGGCAACACATCTAGGTTTAAGATCGTTTGTTTTGAAGATAAGTTTTGATATGTCCAAAATTGACTAAGTACAAAAACAGAGGTACAATATTGTTTTGGATATCAAAGATAGAGATCGATGAATTAAGGCATGCGAGCTTAGTGGAAGAGAGTATGGATTATTTCTGACATACACCTATGATCGATTTGGATTTGGTTAAGTTTATGATAAGTTATAAGGATTTGAAGACTGACAGACAACAAAGAACAACGACACAAAGCAGTTGGACAACATCAAAGAATAAGGGAGTATGACTTGGACTCCAGGAAATTGAAGTTGTATTTTTTTTATTGATAGTCTATACTTTGACTATGCAAGTGTGCCAACTATGCATTTGATATTTACTATATTAAATGTATTCTGTATTGAAGGCCGACTTAGTACTGTTTGTAATATTCATACTGAGAGCCGACTTTGTAAAGTTAAAAGATATATATGTAAGATCTTTTTGATAAAGTGAGTGAGTGAAGTGAATGCAGTATTTTATCTGGAAGAGAAGACATGCGAATGGAAGAACAAAGAATGACAGAGCTATAAAGGAACTATCAAAGCATTTGTGATGCTTGTTTCTGTTCATGACTGAGAACCTTTTGTAACAGAATTACATTGTAAGAGCTGTAAGCTCATTGGCCCCTAACAGGGTGTTGTGAACCTTTAACAGGGTTTTTATTCCTCTAACAGGGAAATGTACTATGTAATATTCAGCTCCTAACAGGGGTAGGTCTCCTTACAGGGACATTATACTTTAGTACATTCTTGTGGGTATCATCCCCACTGGGGTTTTCCCTTGGCCAAGGTTTCCTCGTAAACAAATCATAGTGTTATGAGTTCTGTGTTATTTTTTTTGTTCTTTCCTTTACTACAATTGTATGGTTAATGCTCAAGTGGTACAAGAATTTAATTAACTGTTATAATACTGATTCACCCCCCTCTCAGTATTATCCAATCCTAACAATTTCTACTTAGACAGAGGGGAAAATCCGTAGCGTTACCTAGGGGTCAGGACCCTATGGCCTGGCATTTTGAAATCAAAGGGTTTCCATATTTATTTATTTATTTTTTGGATGCCACTACTAGTGCCCTAGTAGGGTTTTTTTGCCACTACCTCGTAACCTCCCTCATTTTGGCTTAAAAGTTTTGGAGGGAATCTGAATATTGTAAATTTGTGTAAAATATTAATGAAAATTTTGCAACTTCATTTCAGTTTTCTTTTTATGGATTTAATATATGATTTCAGTATCCTTTTTTTGAAATTTGCGCTTAGCATATTCCAGTTTGTGAATGAAATGGCCAAAATTGTGTAAAAACTAAAATTATTTATGGACAAAATTGAAATTACAATGTAATAATGAGTTAAAAATTTATGAATCTAAAAATGAACCAAACAAATGTATCTGTGTGATTTATTATTTAGAGTAATAGCTTAAATTTTGTATGTGCGTGGCTGTGGAATTATAATTGTAAAAATTTAAAGTATTCAGTTATTCTTTAGAGTAAAAATAAAATCTAAATTAGCATAACAATTACAAATTTTATTGATGTGGTAGTACTAGTACCTTTATTACTTTAGTACTATTACCAAATTAATAAATTCATAGACATTATAAACTGTAATCTTTATAAATATATTATTTTATAATCTTTCAGATTTTAAAAATACATAACAATTTTACATTATAAAAGAAAAAATGAAAAAAAAAATGAACGTTGGATCTGGATGACCACAGTTTGCAGATCGATGGCATAAAATCCATTTCAGGGGGAAGTTGTGAAGTTTAAAAACTCCCACAAAGGTCCTCCAGAAAAGTGGCACGTGTCACATATAAGTGTTAGTGTCACATATTATAAATTTGGATGTATATAATGCTTTCATTTATTTTCCTTCAACATAATTTTGGGCGCATATATTATAAATTTATAATATAATTATTAATAATTTCAATGTAATAATTATTATAATATATTACTGGCATAAGGTGTAACTTTATTCCGGGCCGAATGTGGGAACGATTAACATTATCTACAAACTTCCTCTAGAAATGAGACACGTGTCATAATTTCATTCATTGAACTTTAGAACTAATGAACTTTGTCCTACCAAATTTAATTAAGTATAGTTAATAGTTATTAACTATACTTACATTCTAAATTTGTAATTGTATACCTTTTAAGGTAATTAAGTGTAATAAGCTTTATTTCGAGCGGAATTGTAAAAAGTCTAAAATTAGCATAACAAATTTTATTAATGTGGTAGTACTAGTACCTTTATTGCTTTTTCCTTAAATTTTAATTTATAATTATCCTTAATTTTGCAGCCAAATGTATGACCAAATTAATAAATTCATAGAAATTATAAACTGTAACTTTTATAAATATGTTATTTTATAATATTTCAGTTTCAAATTTTAAAAATATGTAAAAAACATTGTATAAGAAAAAAAAAAAAAAAATGAACGTTAGATCATGATGGTCATAGTTTGTAGATCGATGACGTAAACTCCATTTCAAGGCTAAGTTGTGTTGTTTAAAAACTTCTACAAGCGTCCTCCAGAAAAGTGACACGTTTCACAGTTCATTGAACTTCAACAAAATTTTGGACGCATATATTATAAATTTATAATATAATAATTTCAATATAATAATAGTTATAATATACTAACGACATAAGGCGTATTCCAGGCCAAATGTGGGAACAATTAACATTATTTGCAAACTTCCTCCAGAATTGAGACATGTGTCATAATATCAATCATTGAACTTTAGAATTAATGAATTTTGTCCTACCAGATTTAATTAAGTGTAGTTATTAACTATACTTACATTCTAAATTTGTAATTATATACTTATTAAGGTAATTAAGCGTAATAATCTCTATTTCAAGCGGAACTTGTAAAGGATTAAAAGTCTTGAAAATCATTCCAAAAAAGTGTCACACTCACGTGTCAGACTCAGTCCTCAGAAAGAAGTTAGAAAATTCTGTGGTTGCCATTTAGGTTTTGAAATTTTAAGGGTTTTGAAACTAAGGGATGTCACTCATGTTGGTAGTTTGCTAAATTACTATTTGGATTCTTTGAGAAACTAGTTAATCCTGGCCCCATGGAGATTAAAGAATTAGAAACGACTACTAGATTGAGGAATGTAACAGAGTCTATTGATGCCTCTCTATTCAAATAGAAATTCTAGGTAAAATCCATAACACCTACATCTCGCATTTTTAATTTTTTATTCTTTGAATCTCTTGGTTTACAATCCAAAATTAGGGGTTTGAAACTGTTCATCTTGATGGTTAGAATTTTTAGGCTTGTAGTTACTAGTTACTAGTTACTAGTTGTCTACCATTATTTTGAACCAATACCAATGCTAGTGTGTGTGCTAAAAGTGGACCTCTACTTTAGCAGTGCACTTCAACATAGTCGTTCTTCATCAGTTGCATACAAGAGTGAATATGGATTCATTCATCCTGCATGTCTGAATGAGTCGACCTGTTAACTTCTAGAAGGCTGGAGTATGAGCTTGCTCTCAAATCATTGCAATTTAACTGACTACACACTCACCTAAACAAAGGATTTAATCTATATGCTGAAAGTAAAATGATTTGGTTAATCTAAATGAGTGTGCAAATTTGTTATTAACCCAAGATAATTAAATTCAATTTTAAGCACCAATTGAAGTGTGATGGATTAATTTTAATACACCAAATGAAAGTGTGCTCTATGATTAGATTTGCATGATTGCATAAAAGTAAACTAAATGCTTAATCAAATTGAAAGATAAAATGCTAAATGATTGAATGCAAATTACAACATAATAATGATAAATGAATTAGGATCTTTATGAAGAAAAAGAGTTTCTCTTTTATAGAAATCTCTCTCGAATCGATGGTCAAGATCGAATAAAAAGAGTGGCTCAGATTCGATTGAAGAAGCACAATCCACGTGCAAACAATGTAATTGGTCGAAAGATTCAGTTGACTGAACTGACTGATCAGTTATTTTGGAAACTTTCATATTCAGTTTTCAGTTAACTGAGTGGAACTGAATTGTTTCCAAAATGATAAATCAATTAACTGGATTTGATGATGTCATATGAATTTCTAATAATTTAATTGATTTTGAATGCACATTTATCTTTTTATAATTAATTTAATTCCTTTTTGATTTAATTGACAATTTTGTAATTTTTATTTAATTAATATATCATAATTTCAATTAAATAATTAACATAAGGTTTATATTTGCCAATGTATTATGATTTTAGGAATTAATTAATCTAGTACGATGATTGATTAGGACCTAGGGTTTAGGTCAAATAAGTTTGAATTCAATGAGTTGCCTATTTGATTTAGGACTTAGGATAATCAAGATTAGTGTGTTCTTGATTAATTGTTGAGATTGGGGGTCTAGGGTTTATATGACCATTTTTAGGTGATTACATTTTCCCCTCTTTGAATTGATGTACGATGGGCGCATTGATTCAAAGACCTGTTAGCAAGAAGACCCAGAATAGTTTGATTTGAAGTGATGAAATCATTCTTTTGAAGAAGAAGACCGACTCCGAGCTTGATTGGATGAAGATTGATCAAAAGATATAAATCAAAATGCTCAGTTGGATTTGAAGCAATGAAACTAAACATCTGTCAGGAACTCTTAAACCTTTTGATTGGTTTGAACAAATAACTAGTTTGATTTCAAGCAATAAAACTGATTATGATGCAGGAGCATCCTGGGTGTAAGGGCAATCTTGCATCACCCAAAGATATGTGTTTTTCTATTCAATAAGGGCTATTTTGTACAAAGCTGCTATTTTTGGAAACTTACTATTTTTAGTAATTTGGTCGTTTGAACTTAGAATGTTCTAATTTTTCAGGTGAAGGTTCATCTTAGTCATATAAGAATGCCAGTTGAATTTCATTGCCAGATCATCTGTATTGACGAAGTTATTAAGGATTTACTGTTGAGATTTTAGGGTGAAAAACCTTTGAGCTCAATTTTCAGGACCTTAGAGGCTCCAGATCGAGCTTGAACCCCTGGTTGACTAGCGCTTTGCAATCAGGCACTGTAGATTGCGATCTCTCCTTTCTGGAAAGTGGTTATAATAGCCAAACGGAGCTACGGTTCAAAAGTTATGGCTTCCGGAAGTTGGGCTACCTAATCTCATGTTTTGTAAATATTTAAAGCCGACCCTTTTGTAACAAAAGTGAAAAATAATTAAATGCTAAGGATAGTCGACCTTAATAGCTAGATTTCTGGAACCTTCTCAGGTGGTGGAAAATTTCCTATTTAAGGAAGGCCCGTGGTGTTTTCTAGGGTAGTTCTGGGTGGTTATTTGAGGCTTTGTCCTACAAATTATTGTAAGGGATGCCCATGTGGCTTTTGATATTGTAATTCTGAAGTTTGTAATTCCACATTTGTGGAGCCAATAAGAAGCCAATTTTCTATTCTTGCAAATTTTTGTTTTTTCTCTTTGTTTCTGTCGTGTACTTGTGGTATTAAAGGGAGTCCCCTTCATCAAGTGGTATCAGAGCTAGGTTCCTGAGTGTGTAGACAGATCACCGACTGTGAGGCAGTTTGCACCAGGACCGTGGTTAGGGTTTCAGTGATAAGCATGAAAATGCCTCCACGAAGGGAGCGTGGCTAAAGAGCCAGAGGTGTACCGCCTGAGGTTAGAGCCCTCCAGAGACAAGTGCAAGCATTGCAGGAAGAGATTCACAGAGGCATGAATATTGCCGTAAGAGAGGAAAGTGAGGATGAAGCCGACGTAGAAGGAGATTTTGATCAAGAAGGCAAAACTTTGAACCAAGAGGAGGAAAGGCTTTTTTGGGCCATTTCCAAGATCGGGAAAAGACCCAAGCTTGAGGTTCCCACATTTTTGGGAAATCTTAACACAGAAGAGTTGATCGACTAGATCAATGAAATAGAAGAATATTTTGAGTATGAAGATGTTAAGGATCCTGATAGGGTCAAATCTGCGAAGGCCGGACTGAAAGGTCATACGAAGATCTGGTGGTAGGAGATTCAGTTGGAGTGAAATAGGAGAGGAAAGGAGAAAATCACAAGATGGGATCAGATGGTGGATAAATTGAAGCGACAGCTCATTCCTGTTGATTATGAGCTTGATCTATTGAAGAAAATGCAAGGTTTGAAGCAAGCAGGAAAATCTGTCCAAGAGTATACAGAGGAGTTCTATCGAATCCTCATTCGAACAGGCCATGCGGAAGCTGACAAGGAGAAAGTTTCCCATTACCTTAATGGGTTGAGGCCAAGCATTCAGGAGGAGTTGAACCTAATATGAATGAATAGTATTGAAGAGGCCTACTAGTTTTCCCTAAAGGTAGAGGAAAAGTTGAACAAGAAGTTTGAAAGCAGGCAAAGCGGAAGAGGTCACGGTGGAAGATCTGGTGGATGATCTTATGGAGGCCGAAATG
>MU226272.1:400802-415551 GCA_018584345.1 Thuja plicata | reverse complement strand
CCTTTTGTAATAAAAGTGAAAAATAATTAAATGCTAAGGGTATTCGGCCTTAATGGCTAGATTTATGGAACCTTCTCGGGCGGTGGAAAATTGCCTATTTAAGGAAGGCCCGTGGTGTTTTCTAGGGTAGTTCTGGGTGGTTATTTGAGGCTTTGTCCTACAGATTATTGTAAGGGATGCCCATATGGATTTTGATATTGTAATTCTGAAGTTTGTAATTCCACATTTGTGGAGCCAATAAGAAGCCAATTTTCTGTTCTTGCAAATTTTTGTTGTTTCTCTTTGTTTCTGTCGTGTACTTGTGGTATTAAGGGGAGTCCCCTTCATCATATTATCATTAATAGATCTGATTAGCAAGCAAATTGACTTGATTTGAAGTGATGAAGCCAATTTGATCAATGTATTTGGTTTGAATAATGAATAGCCCATATAAGACCGATCTTGTCTAGTTTTGAGTGTATTCACCACTGTATAAGACCATTGATTAGGTTGTCTTTGATTTAAGACGATCTCAACTTGATTTGATGCGATGAAGCTGAGATGCCCCAAGCAATGGGATTTTGATTGAGGATGTAATCACTAGAATGTTGATGTCCTGATCCTGCCCCCTCGGGACCGAAATTAAAATATGGCTAGGTGCCCCAATGATGAGAAGCAATTCGATTGATAACATGATGCAAGAAGAAGCTGATCTGATTAGAAATAGGTCCCACTTGGTTAGGAAAAAATATGTACTTGATGAGAGGTTGTGTTGACCAAGATTGACAAAAAGTAAGATACAAGGATTTATTAGAAGAAAAGCATGAGATATTTCCATTGGTTTTGCAAGTGGTCAAATTCAGATTTTGATTTCGATCCTGAAAATAGAATCAGGATAGTTGATTTAGCAAGGGGTGTCATGTTCACATACAAATGACCACTTGATGATGAGAAGATTGATAGATTATAATCTCAGATCCGTCACATTGGAGAGAGATAAAGTTATTATGCAGATTTCAACACTATGCAGATGTAGATGTAGATGCAAGACTAACATGAATGCAACCTAAGGTGTAGTCACTAAAGCTTTAGTGTTGAAAATTTTCATCATTGAGAATTTTGGGAATGTCGTAGTCGATAAAATACTTACTGGTGCCACTACGACCATAAGAATATGAATATGAATTTCATCAGATAAGATATGAGAAACTAACATAAGCATCAAGGCAAAAAACCAAGATGACCTGAACATTGTTTCCAGTTGATGTTGCAAGAGTACACCAGTATCGAGGCATCCAAAGCCAAGATAACCATGAGTGTGATGTTGTGTAAACAAAAAAAGCAATAAAGGTCAAGGAGATAGTTTTGACCTCACCTTGGCATACAAATAAATAGGATCGAGGGATGTGAGGCTTTTCTTACTTAATGCAGGAGCTCTTACCACATACACCTAGTTTATTTGATGTTGCTGGATCATCAGGACTGCACCTACAAGTAGGAGACAAAGAAAAGATTAACAAAAATCAATGAGAACATATAGCATACAAATAGAAGTTCAGCATTCTTCAGCCAACTTCAAAGTTTTTGGATGTGTATATGTAGGAGGGGTGTTGAGAAACACCATTGTGCTTGTGAGTACGATGTGTTTGATTGTTATCGACCTATTATTTATGTTGGTGATATCCATTTTGTGTTAAGAAACATAGATGTGTCCAAAGATAGTGTTAAGAAACACTGTGTATTGTGGTGTTGAGAAACACCTGTTTGTATGAGTAGCGAGTTGTCCTTCAGAAATGACAAGATTACTGACTCTGGTGTAAGCCAAATATGTGATCCAATTTGGGGACCCATGCCTCGAGTATAAAATGACGATGACTAACTTGACTCATACTGAGAGAACAAAGCCAATTTGATTGCCCCCAGGTTATGACTCTGGATCAATTTCAAGCCAGGAGGGTTCTTAGAAGAACCAGAGTGTCACAAAAGTGACTG
This sequence comes from Thuja plicata, assembly GCA_018584345.1. Classification (NCBI taxonomy): domain Eukaryota; kingdom Viridiplantae; phylum Streptophyta; class Pinopsida; order Cupressales; family Cupressaceae; genus Thuja; species Thuja plicata. The sequence continues at coordinate 413,580 of MU226272.1, read as the reverse complement.
AAACATATGTACAAACTGAAGCAAAGGATTTCCAAGACTAAGCATTGATAGATAGAGCGCTGAGTACAAGAGGCACTTGTTTACTAGGTTTTCACCTACTTGGTAGAGATCCTATTTTTGATACCATGGTGCCTGTTTACCAGGTTTCCAGCAAGGCACTTTTTCTTCTTTTTCAATTTTTTATTTTTTATTTTTTTGGTATTTTCTAATATATAGAAGATCTCTTGAACATGTGGATATAGTTGCAGAACACTGGGAAATCTCATTAAACCAGAGCCAACATAAGCCACGTGCCCTCGTGATAAGGTATACAAAAACTTATCTGGATGGTTTTTAGGGGAAAAGAAGAAGACAACTATACTCATTATTGTCTTTTCTTGTAAGACTAGAAGAATTTGTGAATGAGAAACTTCATCCACCATGCAGTATATTTCCATTTTGTTTTGAATTTTTTCAGGACATTTTGCAATTTTTAGGATTTTTTCAAGACATTACTATGTACACGGTGTTGATCACGGAGAATGTCTTAGGTGTAGAACTTATTCAGATGAAGAGTGTTGATGGGATCTCAAAGTGGTTTTCCTTTAGGTGTAAAGATTCGATATGATGCAGAGCCAAATGCTGCAGTAATGATATAAGGACCCAGCCAGTTGGGTTCAAACTTCCCCTTCTACTCTCTATGTGACTGATTACAGGGATTTTCTCTCAAAACAAGGTCGCCCACTTGAATTTATTTAGGTCTAAATTTCTTGTTGTATCCTCTAGAAATTCTTTTCTGATAAGTTCTAAGATGATCAAAGGCCACTTTCCAATGTTCATCCAGCATCTCTAGTTCTTGGAGTGTCAAAACTCTGTACTCTTCATCTGGTATAAGTCTACGCAAAGAAACCCTAAGAGATGGGATTTCTACCTCTAGGGGTAAGACTGCTTCTGCCCCATATACTAGTGCAAATGGGGTTTCCCTATAGGTTTTCTAATGCTCATTTTGTAAGCTCATAATGTAGGATTGATCTGCAGGTGCAAATCCCTTCCAGACTTGTTAACTGTATGATGCAATATTTTCAACAAACTTTTATTTGAGGCCTCAACCTGCCCATTACCTTGCGGGTAATAGATGGAAGAACAATGTTGTGTGATTTTGAATTTTTTCACACAACTCATCCATGGTGTTGTTCTTAAATTTTCCTCCATTGTTAGTGATGATGGAGGAAGGTATGTCATAGCAACAAATGATGTAGTTCAGAATGAACAACAAGGCCTGATGTCATGTCACTTTAATGAGTGGGACCGCTTCAACCCACTTGGTGAAATTATAGATAGCTATAATAATCAACTTGTTTCCATTAGAAGATGATGCACTGGATGATGTGTTGGATTGATCAACAAGGCAAGATGCCCAAATTTGGTTACTCAAATGAACTATCCCTCCAAGGCACAATGGCTCCAATAGACCTAATTCAACCAAGGTTACCCTAGGTACAAACGAATGATAGATGTGATGTACTTGGTGCGTATAAGGAAATATCAAAGTGGTTTTGTGGTTTCTAGGACCCTCCTTTACTCACAATGGCAAAATGTCTCCAAATCGGCCTTAAGATCTAATTGACAGCCTTGTAGCCCTACAGTAACCTTTTTGGCCTTCAAAATCTTCACTTTTCCAAAACACTAAAAGAACCAAATGCATATTCAAACACCCTTTTGGCCATATGACAACATACCAAATTCTTAGGTATTGGTGCTTTGGACCAAGTTGCAGTACTCTGACTGTACGCCTGCCAATACACTCAAAACTTGATGATTTTACAAAGCAACTATATCATAATAATGCTCCAATGATCTCAAATCTTGGATAGTGACCTAAAATAGCACAAAAACTCTAATCCTAAAAGGAATTAGACCCAAAACATAAGGAACCCCCAAAGCGCCAAATTGGTTACTTCAAACCCTTAAATCTAGGGCCTCACCAATCTTGACCATCCACACTCTTCCTAGAACAATTTGTGGTTGATTCACCATTCATACCACCCTAAAAGACTATTCCAATCATAAAAGGGGTATTTTATTAAGCCCGATTTCCCACTGCTATACCTTAGCCATCAATTTCACTTGAAACCCTCCACAAATCAATCTGTGATCACTTCATTCCTTAAATCTTTGCAAGAATCAGTATTAGTGTAAACACCCTTATTTGGTCTGCTCTGACTATAGACCCTATTTTCCATAAGTGTGATCATACCCCCAATTATGTCCAAACAACTCTTCAATCGGTTGGCATAATTCATTCAAATCAGATTTAATCTCCTAAGTGATTTAATCACTAAATTTTATTAATCGCCTAAGCCAATCAAATCAAATCAAAACATGGCTAAGGTAATTAATTTAAAATGAATTAAATGAAATCCCTAATATACCTCATCACTTGCAAAAGCCTATTCCCTATCCTAAATTAATCTAATTAATTGGCTATAGTCCTAATTAATTATCAAAAGCAATCAAAAGCTTAAATAATTAATTTCCCTATTTTTGGATGAATATATTAAATATAATTCATTTCATTAATATTCCCCTTAACCTAACCTACCTCAACCACCTTAACCCTGGGTTCAAACTCATTCCAACCCCTTCACACATGCTAAGCCTACTTCTAATCTTAAATTCATCCTAACCCACTTCCTAATGATGTCACATTCCTAATCCTCTGATTAGGAATTCAACCCACTTCCAAAAGTCAAAGTTCTCAAGCTTGACCTTACACCCTCACCATGCCTCTTAAATGCTTTCATTTAATGCATATTCCTTCCACCATGCCTCATTAATGCCTTCCACCATTAATTCTCTTACACCACCATTAAGGTTTTTACACCTCCATTAATGGCCCTGTCCCCTCTCTCTCTCTCCACATTTCTTCTATAAATAGGATGAATGTTGAGCACAAACGGCCCTTAATTTTCAGATTTGAAAGCATTGTTATGCTGTTAAGATTATTGTGAAATCATGTTGCATCTTAGCTTTGTCATTATGCATTGTTATTATCTTCATTCTTAGAGCTAATATGCATGTTTCTTGATTATTTAGATTAGTTCTTACTCAAATATTTCATTCTTAGGTTGAATATGTAACTGATTTGTGCATAATCTGAGGGCATGATTATTGCATTCGTCAAACTCCTCCTAGATAGGAAGTAATAGATCAGTTTTAGTGATTTAGATGAAACCCTTTTTTTTTTATTATTTTTCACTAATATAATGATCTATTGAAGTGTTGTGTCTTTCTTAGCAGGTGCATAAAATAACACACACATTTTTGGCACCCACCGTGGGGCACAATTTTAGATTTTGCCTCATTTTGCATCTATTTTCACTAATTTGTCTTCATAGGTTTCAGTTATAGGCTCATTTTTTTTGATAAAGGCTCGCATCCAGGATACGTCCTCACATCGCAGAATCTAGGCTCACATCCTAGATATCCTGAGTCATTTCTGGTAAAGGCTCACATCTGGTATGCATTTCATCATTTTTGGGGGTGTTTCATCACATTTGGTAAACATAATCATATTTAGGAAATCTAGGATCGCATCTGGTCTTTGAACTTACAATTTGAAAAATCTAACCACTGATATTTCAATATTTGTTGTCTCTGATATTTTCACAGCTTAACTTATGTTTGCAGATTGTTGTCAGCACTAAAAGTGTTGGAAAAGGATTCCTAATGTGTGGTTCTATAGGTTTCCATCCCCTTGTCTTGACCTCCATTTTTGTTTTTTTTTTCACACTAAGAACATTTTCTACTCATTTCTTAAATCAATCAGATAAGTATGCTCTTTTCCTTTAAAGGAAAATCAGAAAATCAAACGTTGATTTAAAACTTGAAAGGAATTTGGGATAACTGAACAAGGCAAACAAACTCACTATTTAAATTCATTTTGGCAAAGTAATTGAACAACACAAAGCATTACATTTTGTGGGATAATTGAACAACTTCATTGTCTAAATTTTGGAAATAGTAATTGAACAAGAAAATCACCTAATTTTGGGAAAACTAAACAATCAAACTTTTCTTTCAAAGTACTATGTTTTCATAATTTAGGAATATTTAAATCAAGCTCAAATAGGGAATGAACAATGATTGAAGTGTTTTGGGAGAAAATGACATGGACTAGGAGAGTATGCTCTTCTTCTTTCGAAGAATCATAAATCTAGAAATCCTACGCTCACCAATCCTGTGTATGCTTATTAAACAGTAGAGGGCCTACCGGTTGAGGAAAAAATCTCCTGGGAATGACCCAAGTGAGGACAGATTTTATGCCAATCCTTCCAACTCACTATAAATAATTTCTTCCTTGTAGGCCAAAGCCTCAGAAGACAGAATCGGTTTTGTTCTCAGAATTTCGACATTATTCCTTGAACATGCTTGGGTATGTGTAGAGCAAAGCCGCTTGAATCTTTCTTGCAAGACTACACATATTTGAGTAATCATAGGGCTATACGCCTCAATCTTTCCTTGTGCAATTATATGGGAGACGGTTTTGAATGGATTGCCCCATCATAGAAAACAATCTTTGTAGTCAAAACTACCTGATTCATCTCCACAAGGGTGATAATCCTTGTGCAAGGAAAAAAGTAATTGCCCCAAGACACTTGTCATATCGTGCCCTCACTTGCATTTGGAGTCAGTTAATATGGCATCATGACTGGAATGATTGCATGCTTGGTGATGGCCATATTCTAATTACTATTTGAGTGTGTACCTAAGTCAACGAGCAAGGATTTTCATCCTCTACCTAGAAAATAGGTCAGAAGAATGTGTCTATTCACCCCTAACAATGCAAATCTACTTGACATATCTGAAAGTTCACTAATAAAATAAATCATCCAAACAAGCAACAAAATTCAATCTTTGGCTGCATGCTATATTTTTCACTCACTAGAAAGACTCAAAAACAACCTATTATCAGACAAATTTGCATGAACTTCAAGAAAAATCAGACACCAAATTTCCAGAACAACACAAATTCATTTTTGGTCAATCCTGGCTTGCATCTAGTTGTGTAAGCTCACATGCCATGTGTAAGATCACATCTAGTAAAACTTGCATCACTTTTAGGGAGAAAGATCGCATCCCCTATACTTAGGCTCGCATCTAGTTTGCAAAAGCTTGCACACAGAGTGTCGCATCTAGGATAGTGGGAATTTGCATAGTTTCCTCTTAGAGAAAGGCAGTTTATTTGGATACCCTTTTGGCTCATTAGTCTATCCTTGTTGATTTTTCTGGTCTCCCAGTTACTGTTTAAAAATAATTTTTCAAATGTCTACCTTGCATGTCCTGTCGGTTTCTCACAATCAGTCTCAATACGTGTGGTCTATCCACTTTTCAAAACAACTTGATTCCCAGCTCACCATCAGGGCATTCTAACCCTTTGACGCTGGAATCATTTACTTCCACCAAAACTAAAACAACACCTCTACCTAGACACACTCACTTGAACTATTTGAGACTCTACTTGACACTATCGGGACACTTTGAAAAAGTTGAGATACAAATACATGGTTAAGACAAGATGCAACAAGTACACTTCTAAAGAATCAAAAGTACCTCCAAGATCACTACACTTTCAGCAAGGAGAAACATCTCATAGTTCCCTGTTCGATTTAGACTCTCCAAAAAAGAAAGACCCACTCATGAATGGAGTGAGGCTTTTGAGGAATACGACAATGATAAAAACCAAAAATATGAAGATAGCGATGGTGAAGAAGAACAACACTTTGACCATCCTTTGTTTGGTTCAGACAGTGAGGAAGACATCACTAAAGAAGAATACAATAAACTCTAATAGAGCAAGAAATTCCAAAAGACATTAGAAAATATAATTGGCGAAGATAAAGAGAAATAATTTCTCCATCTAGCATCCACTGGCATAAATTTAGCTAAGGATTATGATGTTGAACAACTAAAAGAAAAGGAGGTATCAAATCCTATCTCTATTCTCACCAAACAACTAACCTTGATGCAAACTGAGCTTGCAAATCTGAAATAGGAGAGGCTAAACCTAAGGCAAAATACTCTTTGGACTCTATTTGTCCATTTCCTTTCGATAAGAGTATTAATATGGTCCCATTTCCTCCCAACATGGCAAGGCCAAAATATGACAAATATATAGGAGAGACCGATCCACATGACCATGTGAGAGTATTTTGTGCTCTGAGCATAGAATACATGCATGAACCTACATACCTCATGAGGCTATTTCTAGGAAGCCTAGGTGGAAACACCATGGAGTGGTTCTAAAATCTTACACCTAAGGTAAAAAATTTTGAGGAGATAATTCAATGATTTATCCTACATTACTCCTATAATATACAACATGATGTAACTATGATGGATCTGTGCAATACTAAACAAAGAACTGGTGAATCCTTTACACACTTTCTATAAAGGTGGAGGAAAATCTTTGCAAGATATTCAAGAGCTATTCCCAAATCTGAGAAAATGGAAATCTTTGTTAATAACTTGATACCTAAGTTGAACTATGCATTGCAAATGCAAGATTCCTCTAGCTTTTATAGGATGATCAAGAATACCATCTGTATCAAAGAAGTCATGGTTAAAAAGGGAGAAATCACTCTTCAAAGTGAAAACAAATCTACCAACTCCAACAACAAGCCTAAATGGTGGAAACAAAACAAAAATGTTGTTAACGATGGAGTGGTAGATGCGTCCAATGCTAATACTAAACATGCAGTGTTCAATTTGACAAATAGCATGCAAGTAAGTAAAGATGCCAAGGTAACAACCTCCATACCTAAAGAAAACAATGAGAACAACAAAAGTTGGCCATGGATTTCCAAACCTCAAATAACATTCACTCATTTGGGAGAACCTCTTGAGATCATTTTAAAAAACACTCTTGGACAACAAAGTTCTCACGATCCTAGATTCCAAACCACAGGAACTGGAAGTTAAACCAAGATGGTGGGATGACAATTCTTATTGTGTCTTCACAAAAACAAAGGACACAAGACTAATAACTTTCTTAAACTCAAACATATTATCCAAGACCTTATTGAAGGAGGCAAGATCAAAGTGGAAGGGTACACCACTAATGAAGACCATACGACATTTAACAAGCCATTCCCTAATTATGAGAAAGGGGAAGCATCTAAAGGAAAAGGAAATGAAGTGAACTACACCTACTCTAGAAATGATAATGTGATCAACATGCTAGACATTAAAACTAAATCAATTAATGTGGTCATTATCAAATGTTTTCAAAACACCTCTTCACAATCCAATGCGGTGACCCGAAGTCAAGCACAATTCATGATCAAAGGACCCAATTCCTCATCAAAACCAGAAATAACTTCCAAAATATCCATTGTCACTATCCCCAAGCTAACAAAAAACAAATAGTTACTATTCCCGCAGCAAAGTATAACTTGGTGGATCAATTGCAATGAACCGTTGCTCAAATTTCCATTTTTGAGTTGCTCAAAATATCCTCAGTGCATAAGGAAATTCTTGAACAAGGCCTAGATGCTGCAAATATGCCAAAGGACCTTGATGTAGAAAAATTATAAGCAATGGTTAATCACATCTCAGTGCCACATTACCTCTCTTTTTTAGAAGAAGATGATAAATCATTAACACATCCGCATAATCAACCCCTTCATATTGAAGTCCTCATTCATAAATCCCATGTTAGACGTGTACTGACAGATGGATGCGCAGGGTTGAACATCTTGTTGCCCCACTTTTGGTCTACATACCTTTAGACAAAATTGGATGTTTGAGGTGTAGTAGTGGTCCTAAAAGCTTCATGTGAGTCCTGGGTCTAAGTCTAGCTATCCCCTTAGGATTGGAGACCTTTACTGGATTTTCCCTTTTTGATTTCTCCCTTTTGTGATCCAGAGGGAATCTCTATTTGAAATGTGTTTTCATTGGGTAGGTTAAGTTCTCAATCTGGTAAAGGCCATGGTTCAGAGATTTCTAACATCAATTTTACATGCAACTGAAGTATTTGGCCATAACTCTTCATTTTGCAGCTTGGCGGAAAATTGGGTTCGGGCTTCTCCACTGGTGGAAAAGCATCAGCAGGGTGCATCTTCCACTGACAACTACTAAGTGATGTCTCAGCTAGAGGTGCAGTGCTAAAATGGATCCCTTAAGCTTAGAAATACTGCGATGTCAGAACCACACCTCTACAAGTCAAGATGAATTATTAAATATAAAGAAATCTAAGAAATAATTCTAAATGCAAAAAAGTGAAAAATGGCTTCTCCACTACTCAAACAGGTGGGTTTCAACCCATGGAGTACATTTTCTGCCAAGCCATTAAAATGAAGAAATTTCAAGGAAGAATCTATCTCATAAAGAATCTAAGATATAAAGAAGGAAGATGAAATAGACACATGCCATTTTGGCACCCTGACAAACCAAATTTCCCCTTTGGCGGCTTTTTGAACAGAGAGCACTCCAAAATCTTTTCTCTGCCCAAAGGAGAAGTGGAAAATTAATTTTCCACTACCTCAGAAAAGTTACCGTTGCAGTTACTAAAAGTGAAAAGATATTTCTTAACGACCCGTAAGAGAAAAGTAATTAATTCAAATAAAGCCATTTTACTTCATAACAGATGGTTTCATTAATGTTGAGGTCTTTTCATTTGTGTGGCATAGGAAGTCAGTCATTAAATGGTAATCATTCAAAAGTTATAAGATCAGTTGGAGATTGCCAACAAGGGCTATCGTTCATTTAAAAAAAAATTTGAACTCAAAGCCTTTGATATTGGTTGTTCTTTGATCCTGCATTCTTGAGAGATATTCTTCATCCCTGAATCAAATCATTTGAACTATGGCTTCTAGATTCATGGGATTCAACGGAATGAATGACATTACTTCTGAATGACATAAGTTTTTAGATACATCTCTGAATTTCTTTGATATTTAGAACTTTCAAAACAGACTGAAAGCGGACCAGATGCATCCCATCACTGAGAAACTAAAGGAGAGTGGATTAGTTGAAGCCACTGGTTTTCCCATGGCTGTTCAAGCCCCAGAATTGATCCAGGAATGCATCTATTGATACAACCCAGACACTAGGAAAATCATCTTGCCCAATGATATGGTGTTGCTATCTATTGATAGAGAATCAGTTTAGAACTCACTTCACATCCCAGAGCAATCTAAGTATTCAGAAATGACATACAGTCAGGCGATGACTGAATATATCACCAAAAAGTCAATTTGCAAGAAGGAGATAATGAAAGCATGGTTTTAAGAGCCCAAGAATTCCAAAGGGAAGCTCCCAAAGATACTATATGGAACTAATCTGAAGTCAGAGATCATAGACATTCTGGTGCTACTCCACAGGATCAAAGGTGAGAGTGAGGCACTCAATTTTGTTTATCATCACTTCTTCCTGGTTCAGGTAATCTGTTCCCAACACTACATTGATTGGGCCTTTATGGTAAGTGAAAACCTCTCAGAGGCCCTAGATAGAGCTAAGTGTAAGAATGAATTTTATGTCTTCAGTACTTTTGTATATTCTAGCAACAACCCAAATTTGGCCAGGGATTCCTAGATTAGAGGAATTTCCTGATGATGTTAAGAGTTACAAATTTTTCCCCTCTTTGCAATTGCACAATAGTTATGAAAAATATCTTCACATTAATGATGTGTTTACAATGAGATTGTGCAGGGAGCTACAAGGCTATCCAGAAAGGAGTTTCTCTCTTGAAGCCATGGCTTTTATCAACCAATTTGGATGCTATTTTATTCAATTCAGAGATTTCTCATACCTTTGTCTTGCAGGTTTTGACGACTTCCATTTGAAACTGAACAAATATCCCATGGATATGATCATGCTGGTGGAGGTGATGAGGAAAGCCCTGCAAGTGAATTTGATCAATGCTGATACCAAGAAGAAAGGCTATGACTTCCCCATGACTATCAGAGCCTACAATTGTGCATCTCGGTCTGAATCCAAGAATGTTCTAAAGGCATTCTCCAAGAGGTTTTCTTTGGAAACCTATGATGTTCTAAGGCCACAATATGATCCAGTTAATTATGCTCATGATTACTTGCAAATGAGCCAAGTTATCCACCATGTAGATGACATTAAAGACTATTGGTCCAATTGTAGAGATGATCTGGAGATCAGAGACAAATTTTATGCCAGATTAACCATTAAACAAATTAAAAAGTTCAAGGTCAATTTTGTAGTTGAGGGGATACTAGATGACGGCCAACACATGTATGATGATACCTATCTCAAGAATATCAAACCTCTCTCCATCAGTTCTGAGCCCATGCTAGATCAAGCCGTAGGTGACTTGCAGACTCTAATGAGTGGTACTTATAAGAGGACAGAGCAGTGGATTGAATGGATGGTAGGAAGAAGGAAGAGGTTGAAAAGGAAGCCTCCTACTCAAAGGACCCCGACAAAGGACACTTCCAACATTGCAACAACTTCTTCGGTGGTACTCCCAACTATGACCAAAAGTTCATCTCAACCAACTGGCAGAGGTGATGAACCTTTGGAAAAAGAAGTTCAACCAAAGAAGACTTATGGAGGAGGTCCACTTCCAAATATTGGAACAACAGAGGAACCCACCAAAGGTGTAGAACCAGAGCAGCTAGCTAAAGCTATCACTATAGATGTACCGATTAGCACTTCAACCCAAGATTCTCTAAGGCGAGGGTCCCCTGTCATAGTGGAAGTGTGTGCAGATACTCCTTCAACCATAGACTCAGAAGAAGAGGCCAGGAAAAAGAAGAAGGTTGCTTCAGTAGCCAAATTGGTGTCCTCTTCTCCTACCTTGGTAAATCCATTTTCTTCTAGACCAAAGGCTACGCCCCCAGTCATAATGAAGTTGTTCATCAAGGAGTTGGTTTCTGCCAAAAAAGTTACCAGCGTAGAGTCATGGATAGAAAATACTCTGGAACACAAGAGGAAGAGTGCGAAAGAAGGAATTTCTAGTAAAGACACTCTGTCACGAGCCTTTCAGCCCAAGGCCACTATGAGAAAATAGAAGAAAGTAAAGATGATGTCTACTCTGGGTCATGACCCTGAGACTGGAGACTTCACTATGGAAGTGGCCAAGCCAACCAAGGAAGGTAGATTTGAGGATACGACTACTTTAGACTTTTAGTTGCAGTCATTTGATATTTTGTTGGCTCATCATGACACCAAGGTGGAATGGTGGAAGTTTACTAATGTGGTGATAGAGGAAGAACTCAAGGAGCTCAAGACTGCCAAGGTTCAGTTGAAGGTAGAAGTGGCTAAGCTAACCAATTTCATAAGACAGCTCCTCACTCTAATTGCAAGCATCCCCAGCACCCAAACCACCTTTGATCCCAGTGCGGTAGAGAATCAAGCTATATTAGCCAAGTTGCAATAGGATAGGCACTTCACACAGATCAACAAAGGATGGGTTGAGAGACTCAAATCTGAGGGATTGGTAGTTGTTGAATAGTTGGGTAATGCTCTCTTGAGATTGGAGATGGAAAGGAATAACATTGAGAAGAATTTGCAAACTCTCGCATCTGAGAGAGTGATGTGTCAGGAGTGCATAGTGACACTCCATGTAGCAATAAATATGAAGACTAAAGAGGCATTGAAAGCCAAAGATCCTGCAAAAGGGAGATGAACCTCTAATCAAGTGGCTTCAAAGTCTAGAGTTCAAAATTGAAATGATCATCCAAGCCAAGACGGGGCTGCAGCAAGTAGATGTTAAGGTCAAGGAAGAACAGAGAAAAGAATTTAAGATTCTTCAAGGGTTGCACACACAATAATAGACAAGTGGGCAAGGGAAATAAATGATAGGATTGGCCAATATGAAAAAATCATTTTCTAATTATGTGGACAAGCTGTCAGAGCCATCTTCCACCCCTTTAGACAAAGTGCCAGAGCTCCAACAGTTGAGTGGATGTATTTATAAGGCCATGGAAGAATTGAAGGATCAGACAGATGCCATTAAGAGTCTGGCTAAGGAGCATTCCAGATGGCTCATCCGATACACCAATGTCCATGTCAACAGACATGAGGAGCTCATCAAAGTTATCACAATTACCACTTCCTATAGGGATAAATTAGGCAAAGGGAATGAAACTGAAGATTGAATAGATTATCTCTTTGTACCAAATTTTGATTAATGTTGTAATAGATAAAACTTTGGTTATCACTTCTGTTTGGGGAAGTTGAACCGTTTCAGTTACCCCCCTTTTTTTGTAACGGCCCAATCTAGGACTCTATATGTACTATTTCCAAAATCAATACAAAGGTTGGCTAAATTTTGGTGTGAAAGATAGAATTTTGTTGAGTCAATGGTGTGTGTCTGAATGCCATTTCTTTAACTATTCCACTGCATTTCATTTGTCTTTCTATTGAATTTGAATGTTTCTTTGAAGTTAGATTTGCAATCTATATTTGAACCAAATTTCTGTGTTATGATTTGATATAGTTAATTTAGGGAAAGATCCATTGTTATCATGAGTCGGGAAATGTTTCTATGAAATAGATTGATTCTTTAGTTTTTCATCATTAATCTCTAGTTTTGCATTTGCATTTTTTAGTAGAAGTTCATGCATTACTAGTTTTGGGAGTTAATCTGATTGATGAAATCTCAGAGTTGGCTAGATTTAAAGTTGAATTCACCCCTGTTAGGGATTTTTCTTGTATGAACCACAATGCTTGAAATGTCTATTTGAATACTGTGCCTTTTAATACTGATTCAGAGACAAGAAAAGCCTAATTGCTAAGGACTGGATAAGGTCCTTCTTCATTT
>MU226272.1:381241-396648 GCA_018584345.1 Thuja plicata | reverse complement strand
CTCTACATAGGGCATATGCATTATATTTGATGTAGAAGTGCAGGTCCTTGTAATAATATGGATAGGGCTCAACCATAGGACCTAAGTAATTTTTCAATTCTTTTAACATATGCTTCTGCAACAAGCCCTTTGCAATACCAGGCTTAGAACTGTATCTTTTTTCCTGCCTTGTCATGTCAATCTTTGTAGACATGGTGCTGAATAAGCCAAAGGCTAGTATGAATGAGTTTCTGTTCAAAATTAGCAAGGCAGTGCCATCATCCCTTTTGATGGTCTTTGTGAGGGAATCATAGTGATTTGCTAGGTCAAGAAATAGGTCTACATCTAAGAAAACATCAGGAACAAGTAACCTAGCAAGACCACATGTCCAAGGGTTTGAAACAGGGATGGGCTTATCAGAATTCTTATAAAAATATGTGAAAAGAGAGTAACTTGTTGTGCCTGGGGTCACAGCATCCCAAATATTTTTGTACTCGTCCAGGAGGACACTAGCATCGGCCTTCTTATTCTGTGTTGAACCTGGTAGAAGATGGAGAAACTCATCAGAGTAACTCAGTTTTCCTTTCTGTTCCTCTCCACTGCCTCCACTTGTTGAAGCGACGCTCACAGCTCTGCTCATATCTGCAACACCTTGAATCTTCTTTTCTTCTTTCTGATATTGAAACAAATCTAATCTCCAATATCAGCTGACTATTCTGAGCACAATCTCTGCAATTTTATAAATCTCTGATTACTTTGGATACACTGCAAACTGCTCAAAATATCACTCTCCTGAAAATTAGCAACTTGGCTCTGAAAACTTGAAAGCACGGTGAATGAGAATGAATGCACCATCAACTCCTTATAGCCATCATTTAGAGTACATAGCTCATAATTTAGAAACATCAGTTCTGTCATTAATTTTCCATGCCGTGAACTTTGAAAAACCTAGCCGTAGTTGACAGGAAATCAAATTTTCAAATATGAATCCTCGGAGCAATCATAAAATGTTTAATAGAGCTAACATGTCATATTTTGATTCGTTGTCTGTCTCACATCTCAGCTACCCTTATTGCACTGTAATCAAAATACTGGCCTGTGATTGGTTGTCGAGTGATTCATAGTGTCACATCAAGAAACTGCCACCATTTTTTAGATTTTGCAATCAGGCGACCACGCGACTGCATTAAATATCTTTGTTGCGGGCCTCTATTATTAACCATGGTTCCATCTTGAGACTTGGTGACAATGTGCTTTCATAACCTTGGCTAACCCAAGTGACCTTCTGGTGATCAGGCGACAAAACTGAAATCAAAGTCGCGAGCAGTTAAGACTAACTCATCTTTCTTTCTGAGACCTTGCGACTAGCCATTACCATTAACCTTTACGGTTGTCTCCATGTCGCTAGAGTGTTTAATTTCTGTTTCAAGATTATGCGACAACCCTTAGTTGCCCAGTCGGGAGATATTCAACTTTACCTTAACACATTACAAGCGCCCTTTCTTTTCTTCTGACGACTTCACGACATACCCTAATCGCCAAGTCGGAAGGACTTTTTTCCTGGGGCACTTTTCTTTCTAGACATCGCGACTACCGTTGGATCTTCTGATTCTTTCATCTGATGGCAGTTTTTTAATCGCCAAATGATTGGGCATACCCTTAAATTATTCCCAGACACTACGACTGAAGGCAAAGCACCTTAGTCTCGAAGTTGCTAAATCCACTTCCTCTTTCTGGTGGCCACGTGACTACCCACTTACCTTATGACAGATGTCGCCCAATCATTGGTTCTCTTACTACATACTGGAAAACTGAAGCATTATCCTGCTCTGGCGACATCCTGACTAATCATTACTGCAAACTTCAAACAGTTAGTCACGTAGTCTGAGCTGAAATCTCTTAACCTCTACTTTATTCTGAGACCACGCGACTGAAGGAAAAATTAACTGTTAGCTTTGGCTTGATTTGGCGACAACGCGACATGAAGTAATCGCGAAGTCTGAGAATATTTTCATAACTGTGAGAAATATTTCATGATCACCCGACTAACAGTGGGTCCCATCTTTTACAAAGCTTATAACATGATATCTTATGACTACCCACCTGAAAGAAATTGCTAAGTCTCGTAACACTGAAGGAATATTCTAATTTTGAATGAGACTACGCGACACAAGGAAAAAGAAAAGTCGGGAAGAGATTTGGAAAATTTGTTGGGGGTAACGCGATGAGGTGACCTAACTTATAACACATGCCTTAAGTGAATGAAAAAGCAACGCTGAAACATAAGGCATGACTTAGGGTTTAAAATTCATCGTTCAACACTTGGATAACTAGGGTTTTTTAGGGTTTTTGCAAATTTGGACAAAGTTAAGACTTGAAAACCTAAACTTTTACAAAGGGCAGGACAAGGAACCAAGAGAACTAGCAAAAATAGGAAATACAACCAACAACCCCTCCTAAGCTATTTCTCATCTGGGTTTAGCTTGGTTTACCTCTTATGTTCTCGGGTTAAGAACATACCTCTATTAGATTAGGAAAGATCAAGATTCACTGAAAATCATTCATATAAGGGAGCTGTACCTTCAAATTTAGAGGGAAATTGGTTTTTCAGTAACAATTTTCCAACTGTTGTATTCAATTGTTCTTAAGCATTTTGGGTATTTTAGAGTTAAATTCAAAAGAACAATCTGTTTACCAATAGATTTTTGGCGACTCTACTGGGGAATATTGAACAGTCATTATAACCAGAAGCATATCATGGAGAAAGATGTTGATTCCCCATGAAAACATAGTTCCTGTGCTCCAACCGAATCTTGGATTCCAAGATGATCAAGAGGACCTCATCTCCTCATTGAACACTTTTGCGTGGAGATACAGAAGAGATACAGAGCACTATAGGAATGCTAGTCAAGTGCTTGAACAAGAAGTTAGGGAAGAAGCACTTGAAATAGTCATCGGAAGGAGAAATCTAAGAAGGGCACAACGCTGAGAAGAGCATGAAGCTAGGCTACATAATTAGTTGAAAATCTAGAGTCTAAAAGGTTTCTCAGGAGTACAAGGAAAGAAGGTAGCACAGACCTAGTCTTTAAAAGACTTGCAAATATTAAATTTTCTCTTTTAGAAGTACCTCACCGAGGAAATAGAACTGTAAGGAGCCAGAGTAGACCTTCTTCACCTCCTAAGCCAACTACTCAGTTGTCCACCACTTGCCAAGTGTTAAATTTACACAGAGTAGTTGCCCCTCCCATTATCAATCTAATGCCCTATCTACCCCAAGTAGCTATGGCACTTCCTTGGGCCGCCGCAGTCGGACCTCTACAATTAGCAGCATATAATCCTCTCCCTTCAAGATCTAGAAAGAACTTTCCCAAATTTTCTTGAGATAGGAAATTAACTATAGATGAGCACATTGTCGCCTTCTTTACTTCAGTCAATATCCTAGCAGTACGAGAGGAGGATGTGGCCATTAGACTATTTTTTGAGACCCTCATTGAGGGTGCCACCAATTGGTTTCACCATTTACCTAATTCTTCCATCACTGATTGGGCTTCCATGAGAGTTGCCTTTGAAAGAAGGTTTAAAATTGTTGAAGATGAGCATGCCCTATTGACGCAATTAACTTCCATCAAGAAAGAACCCTCTATCAGTATGAGGGATTTTATAGCTAAATTCAACAAGCTTGTAAATCATATTCCAGCAGCTAACAGGTCTATGATGGGAAATTTGAAAACATTCTTCATAAGTGCTATGCCGCCAGACATCGATTATGATCTAAGAAGGGTGAACCCTGTAGATTTGGATGCCACACAGAGAACTGTTGTAGAACTTAAGGACCATATGATCTCATCCGGGAAATGGAAAAGAGAGATACAATATAGGACCAGTAGTAGCAATACTACATCATTAGATGAGATGATTTAAAAATTGTCCAATGAATTCATTTCCTTCAAGAGGCAACTTCCCAGATTGAATAATCCTTACTAGCAAAACTTTTAGGATCAACCTAGGAGAAACAATGAGGGGAGGAATGCTGATGGAAAGGCATTATAGTTAATTGCTCCACCACAGAGGCTAGCTATAGAAGCTCCCCCTAAAAAAGGAAACATATGTGCCTTCCACCTAACTACTAATCATGATGGAGAGAGATGCCCCGATGTAGCTCGTGCTTGGCAAATGCATCAGACTGATGAGTGGAATGCTAAAGTGTCTGGAGCTGAACTAGATTCATACTCGCATGGCGACTCTGAAAACTTATATTTATAGTATGAATCGGATTCAAAGAAATAAGCAACATGTTACGCTACCATAGATGGGACCTCTTATACAGTCTTGACCCAGAGTCAAAAGGATAAAATCCCTGCTTCAACACCTCCACTTAAAAATAATGAGGCATCTAACTTCTATTCTAAGGAAGCCAATCAAGAAGTGAGAATTCTACAACCATGTAAGAAGCAAAGCTCTTTTGACATTATTCAATTTTGTAGAGATTCCAAAATTCAAATTTCCCCTATAGACTACCTTAAGTCTAATCCCATAGAATTGCAAAAGCTAGTAGATTACTGTAAAGAAGGGAATCCAGAGTTAATCAAAAATGTCATGACTACTATAGAAAATGACTCTATATTTGCAGAACCAAATAAGAAAGGAGAACCTTCTATTTTGGCCACCTTCTCGGGCCAAATGCATGTCCCATTATATGTGTCATTATATATTAATGGTTGCAAGTTAAGCAATTGCATAATAGACTCCGAAGACTCAGATAATGTCATGCCATCAATTGTAGCTAAAGCTCTAGGACTCACCCTCACTAAAGCCCATGGTATATGTTACTCTATGGATTCCAAGCTAGTACCCCTGGTTGGTCAAATTAAAGATGCTCAAGTGGTCCTGGTGGCACACCCTAAGAAGAAGATGTTGCTAACAATTATTGTTGCTGATATACCTGCTAGTTACATTTTATTGTTAAGCAGAAGTTTTTGTAGAGACCTTGGAGGGGAGATAAAGCTAGATTGGTCTCAAGCTTTAATCCCAGTAGGCAATAAAAAGACTAAACTAGTCCTGGAGGAGAAAGCTAAGTTTACAGTACTGAAATCCAACAACCCTAAAGCCCAAATTCTGTATCAAGAATTGGAATTCGGTAGGTATATGTTGTTTATTGATGACCACAATGAGGAAATGAAATCTAGGGAAGAGGAAAAGTAGTTTTCTACTGAAGAAACACCACCAAAGATATGGACCCTTGAATTTGATGGTAGTTGTGCATCTTCGAGATCTGGTGCTTGTGTGGTCTTGATATCACTAGATGGAGTATGCGAACCCATGGCTTACAAATTGGAGTTCGAGAACACCAAAAATACTACCGAGTATGAAGCCCTCCTATTAAGGATTATTACTGCAAAGGAAAATGGTGTGAAGATCTTGAGAGGTCATGGTGATGCTGAGCTAATCGTGCGTCAAGTAAAGAATCAATACTCTGTAAAAAAATCACAGATTAAAGAATTATAGAAATAGAGTATGGGACAAAATAGAGGTTGTGGATGCATTCTTTATTGAATCTATGCTGAGAGAGTTAAACTCCAAGGCAAAATCCTTGGTCGTGTCAGCTTCGCTACTCCTCCCTCACCCAGAATTCAAAGATAAGAAGTACCAAGTGGAGATTGTATATTGACCATCTGTGTTGGATAATGTAGAAGATTGGCAAGTGTTTGAAGATGATCAGAACCTCCTTCTCTTCCTAGAAAGCGGTGGTAGCTTCTATGAAGATGTCCCTAACAGAAATAAAGGAGACCATCAGGACAAGAAAAAGAAAGATAAGTTCGATGTCATCTAGTTATAAGGTAACATCATTCCCCCACATTTGGTCACTCTTGAGAATATTTTCAATAGGCATGACACCTTTGTTAAGAAGAAGAGAATCGAGAGAGGTCCTACCACTGGTGAATATGAGGGGATGAATATAGGAACCAAGAAGGATCCCAAGATGATCAACATTGGGAAATGTTGCACTGAAAATGAGAGGGAAGAGGCCAGGAAACTCTTCCTAGAATACCAAGATGTTTTTGCCTGGAGTTATGAAGATTTGAAAAGTTTTATGAATGGGAAATTCAAACACCAGATTCCTTTGAAACCTAAGGCAACTTCATTCAGACAAAAACAAAATAATTACAACCCCAAAGTTGCTGATGCTATATTCAGGCAAGTTGATAAAATTCTCAAAGAAAGGAACATATACCCTATCCACCATTCTACCTGGGGAGTGAATATAGTGCCAGGGAGGAAGAAGAACAGAGAAATAAGAATCTATGTTGATTTTAGAAACCTTAATCAATCCTCCTTGAAGGACAATTATGCACTCCCCAATATGGATCATCTTTTGTAGATCATGGCCAGAGCCAAAATGATGTCCATGTTAGATGGCTTCTCAAGGTATAACTAGATTGAAGTCGAGAAAGAAGACCAACATAAAATGACTTTCACTACTCTATGGGGCACCTTCACATACCACAGGATGCCATTAAGGTTAATCAATGCTGGGGCTACCTTTCAGAGAGGCATGGACCTTTCCTTCAGTGATATGAAGAACAAAATTGTTGGTATGTATCTAGATCACCTTACTATATTCTCCAGGAAAAGAGTAGATCACATAAATGATTTAAGGAGAGTATTGCAAAGGTGTCAGGAAGATGGGATTTCATTGAATCCTAAGAAGTCAGTTTTTTGTGTAACTGAGGGTAAATTTATGTGCCACATTGTCTCCCAAGAAGGCATAAGGATTGACCCAGAAAGAGTAAGAGTCATCCAACAATTGAGTTTACCTATGAACAAAACTAGAGTGAAATCATTTTTTGGTCAAGTAAACTTTCTTAGGAGATTCATTCCAGATTTCTTTGAGATTACCAAATGCATAGTTGACATGATGAAAGGAAATGTGAGTTTCAAGTGGAATGACCCTGGTAAACAAGCCTTCAAAAGCATAAAGAACACTATATCCAATGCTCCCATGTTATGCCACCCAGATTATAAGAAAGATTTCATAATCTATTGTTACTCTTCTGAACATACTCTATCAATCATTCTCATGCAGGATAACGAAGAGGGAATTCAAACTCCCATTGCCTTTATGAGAACACCTCTAAAAGATCATGAGTGGAGATACTCCTAGGCTGAAAAGAACACTCTCGTAGTTGTAAATGCCTTAAAGAATTTCAGATTTTACATCCTACACTCACACTCTCTTGTGTATATGCCTGATATTGCAGTAAAAAGCATCTTGACTCAACATGATGTAGGATGTAACAAAAGAGGAGCATGGGTAGCTAAAACCCAAGAATATGACATAGAGATCAAGCCCATCAAGCTGGCGAGGGGAAATGCACTGTGCAAGGCTATAGCGGAAAATCAAACAGAAAAAAACTCAGAAATGGTACACTTGGTTTTGGCAGTAAGTATGCAAGACCCTTGGTTTGAAAATATCATGTATTTCCTAACATATGGTGAATTCCCTGAAGGGTTAACCCCTAAGAAAAAAAGGGACCTGAAACTAAAAGATTCTAAATATGTAATTTGGGAGGATATATTGTATAAAATATCAATAGATGAAAATTTTCTCTGGTGTGTCGAGAGACAACAATAGGAGAATTTGTTAAAGGTGTTTCATGATGAAGCTTGCAGGGGACACTTCTCCTCATCATTCACTGCATTCAATATTTTAAGACAGTGCTATTACTGGCTAGGAATGTTTAGAGATACATACTATTGGGTAGCAAGGTATGAGAAATGCAAAATCTTTGCTGGAGAGCCACAGTTGGCAGCACTACCTCTGAGACCAGTGGTAATTGAAGGTCCTTTTCAGCAATGGGGTCTTGATTTTATTGGTCCTATAAACCCCACATCCAGTGAAGGTCATAACCACATAATCACTACAACTGATTACTTCACCAAATGGGTGGAAACAAAACCAACCAAGAGAATTGCTTTGAAAGTAGTATGTGAGTTTATTAAAGAAAATATTCTGGTAAGATTCGGTGTGCCTATTAAGTTAGTTATGGATAATGCCTCATACTTTTATTCTCAAGAAATTATGGAATGTTGCTTTGAGTATGGCATCATGATCAACCACTCATCTGATTATTTTCCTCAAGGGAACGGTCAAGCTGAATCTAGAAATAAAAATTTGGTAATCATCATGAAAAGCTTATAGCAGACAACTAGAAAACTTGGCACAAGAAGATCTATGAAGCCCTCTGGGAAGATAGAGTGACTCCCAAAAGAGCCATTGGTGTGTCTCCTTTTGAACTCGTTTATGGGGTAGAAGCCAGTCTTCCATTACCATTAGAGTTAGCTACTTGCAAACTAAGGACAATAGTAGAGGATGGCATATATGAAGATGGTTTAGAAAATAGGATTTTGTACCTGAGAAAATTGGAAGAAGAAAGAGAGAAAATGGTTGATCATATCACACGACATCAAATGCGTGTGAAGAAAATATTTGATAAAAAGAGAAGACCTCATAAATTTATGGAGGGAGACATGGTGCTATTGTGGGATAAACGCAGGGCACCCAAAGGCATGCACAAAATATTCAAAACACTATGGAAAGGACCTTTTAAGATCCATCAAGTGTTTGAGAAGAATTCGTTTAAAGTGGCATATCCAGATGGTGAGGCACTACCCCTGACATATAATGGTCAGGATTTAAAACTCTATTAGATCTGAATTGAAAATAGGTAACCCCTGTATTGTACCATAGTTACATTTAGTTCCTGCTTTTGTTTTCCTAGCTAGGTTTCCTTTCTGCTTTCCTTTTTGTGTCTTGCTTTAGTTTTGTTGTGAGCCACCTTTTTTTTAGCCTTGCAAAACTAGAGACTTGAGTTCCTTGCTTGGACATGTGAATGTCCAAGTCCCCAGACAGAGCCAGCAGTTGCCCCACTTTTGGTCTACATACCTTTAGACAAAAGTGGATGTTTGAGGTGTAGTAGTGGTCCTGAAATCTTCATGTGAGTCCTGAGTTTAAGTATAGCTATCCCCTTAGGATAGGAGACCTTTACTAGATTTCCCTTTTTTGATTTCTCCCTTTTGTGAGCCGGAGGGAATCTCTATTTGAAATGTGTTTTCATTGGGTAGGTTAAGTTCCCAATCCAGTAAAGGCCATGGTTTGAGGATTTCTAACATTAGTTTTACATGCAACTGAAGTATTTGGCCATAACTCTTCATTTTTTAGCTTGGTGGAAAATTGGGTTCGGGCTTCTCCACCGGTAGAAATGCATTAGCATGGTGCATCTTCTGCCGATGACTACTAAGTGATGTCTCAGCTATAGATATAGTTCTAAAATGGATCCCTTAAGCTTAGAAAGACTGCAGTGTCAAAAATACACCTCTACAAGTCAAGAGGAATTATTAAATAGAAAGAAATCTAAGAAGTAAGTCTAAAGGCAGAAAAGTAGAAAATGGTTTCTCCACTACTCCAACAGGCGGGTTTCGACCCATGGAGTACATTTTCCACCAAGCCATTAAAATGAAGTGATTTTGAGGAAGAATATATCTCATAAAGAATCTGAGATATAAAGAAGGTAGATGAAATCAACACATGCCATTTTGGCACCCTGACAGACCAAATTTCCCCTTTGGCAGATTTTTGAACCAAGAGCACTCCAAAAGCATTTCTCTACCCAAAGGAGAAGTGGAAAAGTAATTTTTTGCTACCTCAGAAAAGTTACCGTTGCAGTTACTAAAAGTGAAAAGATATTTCTTAACAGCCCGTAAGAGAAAAGTAATTAATTCAAATAAAGTTGTTTTACTTCATAATAGACTATTTCATTAATGTTGAGGTCTTTTCTTACGTGTGGCACGGGAAGTCGGCCATTAAATGGTTAAGAATTCAAAACTTATAAGATCAGTTGAAGATTGCCAACAAGGGCTACCATTCATTTAACAAATTGTTTGAACTCGAAGCCTTTGATATTGGTTGTTCTTTGATCCCACATTCTCGGGAGATATTCTTCATTCCCAAATCAAATCATTTGAAGTATGGCTTCCAGATTCATGGGATTCAATGGAATGAATGACATTACTTCTAAATGACATAAGATTTTGGATACGTCTCTAAAGATCTTTGATATGCAGAACTTTTAGAATAGACTGAAAGCAGACCAGATGCATCCCATCACTGAGAAACTGAAGGAGAGTGGATTAGTTAAAGCCGCTAGTTTTCCTATGGTTGTTCAAGCCCCAGAATTGATCTAGGAATGCATCACTCGATACAACCTAGACACTAGGAAAATCCTCTTGCCTAATGATACAGTGTTGCTATCTATCGATAGAGAATCAGCCCAGAACTCACTTCGCATCCCAAAGCAAGCTGAGTATTCAAAAATGACATATAGTTGGGCGGTGACTGAATATATCACCAAAAAGTCAATTTGGAAGAAGGAGCTAATGAAAGCATGGTTTCAAGAGCCCAAGAATGCCAAAGGGAAGTTGCCAAAGACACTATATGGCACTAATCTAAAGCTGGAGATCATAGACATTCTGGTGCTACTCCACAAGATCAAAGGTGAGAGTGAGGCACTAAATTTTATTGATCATCACTTCTTCCTAGTTCAGGTAATCTGTTCCCAACACCACTTCATTGATTGGGCCTTTATGGTAAGTGAAAACCTGTGGGATTCCCTAGATATAGCTAAACACTAGAATGAATTTTATATGTCTTCAGTCCTTTTGTATATTCTGGCAACAATCCAAATTTGGCCACGGCTTCCTAGATTAGAGGAATTTCCTGATGATGTTAAGAGTTATGAATTTTTCCCCTCTTTGCAATTGCACAAAAGTTATGAAGAATATCTTCAAGTTAATGATGTGTTTACAATGAGATTGTGTAGGGAGCTACAAGGTTGTCCAGAAAGGAGATTCTCTCCCAAATCCATGGCTTTTATCAGCCAATTTGGATGCTATTTTATTCAATTCAGAGATTTCTCATACCTTCATCTTGCAGGTTTTGACGACTTCCCTTTGAAGCTGCCCAGATATCTCATGGATATGATCGTGATGGTGGAGGTGATGAGGCAAGTGCTACAAGTGAATTTGATCTGTGCCAATGCAAGGAAGAAAGGCTACAACTTCCCCATGACTATCGGAGCCTATAGTTGTGCATCTTGGTCTAAGGTGAAGAATGTTCTAAAGGCATTCTCCAAGAGATTTTCTTTGGAAACCTATGATGTTTCAAGGCCACAATATAATCCAGTTAATTATTCTTGTGATTACCTGCAAATGAGCTGAGCTATCCACCATGTAGATGACATTGAAGACTACTGGGCCAATTGTAGAGATGATCTGGAGAGTAGAGACAGATTTTATGCCAGATTAACCATTGAACAAATCAAAAAGTTCAAGGTCAATTTTGTAGTTGAGGGGCTAATAGATGACAGCTAGCACATGTATGATGATACCTATCTCAAGAAGATCAAACCTCTCTCAATCAGTTTTGAGCCCATGCTAGATCAAGCTATAGGTGACTTGCAGACTTTAATGAGTGGTATTTATAAGAGGATGGAGCAGTGGGTTGAATGGACAGAAGGAAAAAGGAAGAGGTCAGAAAGGAAGCCTCCTACTCAAAGGACCCCAAAAAAGGACACTTCCAACATTGCAAAAAATTCTTCAGTGGTTCTCCCAACTATGACCAAGAGTTCATCTCAACTATCTAGCGGAGGCGATGAACCTCCAAAAAAGGAAGATCAACCAAAGAAGACTTGTGGAGGATGTTTGCTTCCAAATATTGGAACAATAAAGGAACCCACCAAAGGTGTGGAACCAGAGTAGCCAGCTAAAGCAGTCACTATAGATGTACCGATTGGCACTTGAACCCAAGATTCTCCAAGGCGAAGGGCCCCTGTCATAGTGGAAGTGGGTGAAGATACTCCTTCAACCACATAATCAAAAGAAGAAGCCAGGAAAAAGTAGAAGGTTGCTTTAGTAGCCAAATTGGTGTCCTCTTCTCCTACCTCAGTAAATCTATTTTCTTCTAGACCAAAGGCTACGCCCCCAGTCATAAGGAATTTGTTCAACGAGGAGTTGGTTTTTGCCAACAAAGTTACCAGTGCAGAGTCATGGATAGAAAATACTCTGGAATGCAAGAGGAAAAGGGCGGAAGAAGGAATTTCTAGCAAGGACACTCTATCATGAGCATTTCATCCCAAGGCCACTACGAGCAAACAAAAGAAAGTAAAGATGATGTCTACTCTGGGTCATGACCCTGAGACTGGACACTTCACTATGGAAGTGGCCAAGCCAACCAAGGAAGGTAGATTCAAGGATATGACCACTTCAGTCTTTCAGTTGTAGTCATTTGATATGGGGTTGGCTCATCATGACACCAAGGTGGACTAGTGGAAGTCTACTAATGTGGTGATAGAGGAAGAACTCAAGGATCTCAAGACTGCCAAGGTTCAACTGAAGGCAGAAGTGGCTGAACTAACCAATTTCATAAGATAGCTCCTCACTCTGATTGCAAGTGTCTCCAACACCCAAACCACCTTTGATCCCAGTGCGGTGGAGAATCAAGCTATATTAGCCAAGTTGTAAGAGGATAGGCACTTTGCATAGATCGGCAAAGGATGGGTTGAGAAACTCAAATCTGAGGGATTGGAAGTTGTTGAGCAGTTGGGTAATGCTCTCTTGAGATTGGAGACAGAAAGGAATAACATTGAGAAGAATTTGCAAACTCTTGCATTTGAGAGAGTGAAGTGTCGGGAGTGCATAGTGACACTCCATGTAGCAATAAAGATGAAGACTAAAGAGGTGTTGAAAGCCAAGATCCTACAAAAGGGAGATGAACATCTAATCGAGTGGCTTCAAAGTCTAGAGTTCAAAATCAAAATGATCATCCAGGATGAGATGGGGCTGCAACAAGTAGATGTTAAGGTCAAGGAAGAATAGAGAAAAGACTTTAAGATTCATCAATGTTTGCACATAGAATCACAGACAAGTGGGAAAGGCAAAGAAATGATAGGATTGGCCAATATGCAGAAATCATTTTCTGATTATGTGGACAAGCTGTCAGAGCCATCTTTCACCCATTTAGACAAAGTGCCAGAGCTCCAACAGTTGAGTGGATGTATTTATAAGGCCATGGAAGAATTGAAGGATTGGACAGATTCCATTGAGAGTTTGGCTAAGGAGCATTCCAGATGGATCATCCGATACACCAATGTCTGTGTCAACAGACATGAGGAGCTCATCAGAGTTATCACAGCTACCACTGCCTATAGGGCTAAATTAGGCAAAGGGAATGAAATTGAAGCTTGAATAGATTCTCTCTTTGTACCAAATTTTGATTGATGTTGTAATGGATAAACCTTTGGTTATCATTTCTGGTTGGGGAAGTTGAACTGTTTCGGTTACCCCCTTTTTCTTTGTAACAGCCCAATCTGGGACTCTATATGTACTATTTCTAAAATCAATACAAAGGTCGGCTAAATTTTGGTGTGAAAGATAAAATTTTGCTGAGTCAATGGTATGTGTCTGAATACTATTTCTTTAATTTTTCCATTGCATTTCATTTGTCTTTCTATTGACTTTGAATGTTTCTTTGAAGTTAGATTTGCAATCTGTATTCAAACCAGATTTTTGTATTATGATTTGATACAGTTAATTTAGGGAAAGATCTGTTGTTATCCCAAGTTGGGAAATTTTTCTATGAAATGGATTGATCCTTTAGCTTTTCATCATTAATCTCTAGTTTTGCATTTGCATTTTTTAGTAGAAGTTCATGCATTACCAGTTTTGGGAGTTAATCTGATTGATGAAATCTCAGAGTTGGCTAGATTTAAAGTTGAATTCACCCCGCCTAAGCTATTTCTCATCTGGGTTTAGCTTGGTTTACCTCTTCTATTCTCAGGTCAAGAACATACCTCTTTTAGATTAGGAAAGATCAATAGTCACTGAAAATCATTCATATAAGGGAGTTGTACCTTCAAATTTAGAGGGAAATTGGTTTTTCAATAACAATTTTTCAACTGTTGTATTCAATTGTTCCTAAGAATTTTGGGTATTTTAGAGTTAAATTGAAAATAATAATCTATTTACCAACACATCTATACCCTTAATCTAATTAGGAAACTGGGTCTCTCAGAACAAACCATTGATTCAAGAAGAAAAATCACTATCAAAGCTTATGATGAGGAAGAAATATCTTCTAAAGGTCTTATTGTTCTACCCATTAGAATTAGGCTGGTTGAAAGGAATTTCATATGTCAGGTTTTGGATCTACCCTTGGCTTACAACATACAGCTAGGGAGACCTTGGATCCATGAAATGCAAGCTATACCATCTACTTACCACGAGTGTATCAAATTCCCACATAATTGGGTGGAAGTGACAATTCCTGCAGATGCCAATTATACTTGCAACAATATTAAGGTAGGTAGTATGGTCCCACATAACAAGGAAGCTTCAAATGAGATTTTTCCTAAGACTACCAAATACGTGGTTATGAAAGGCTTTGGAAAGAGCTTAAAAATTGAAGAAACTAGCATGGAATAATATAAGCTAGACATGACCCCGTCATTAATAGAACTTCCAGTGTCACCAAGATCCTATGGGAAACCTTCCCTATCTTTCACACCCACTACCTCTGAAAAGCCAGAAATTCACAAAGAAACTAATATGTTTAAAGCATCTACCTCCCAAGGGGATGAAAATGAAGAACAAGCAGTCTTGGTCTGGCTTTACCAGGGGGAACCCAAGGAAATAGAGGTAAAACATGTGGAAATATCCCCAGAAAAGTATGGTAAAGGATATGATCTACTCAAACAAATGGGATATAAAGGAAAAGGTCCTTCAGGAGACAAAGGAAAAGGACTTATTGAGCATGTACACATGGAATTCAAGGATACCAAACATAAAATAGGGCTAGGTTTCAATAATAAATTTGAAGACCCTTCTTCAAGGGATAGTCCAATCTCTGCTGATGGAAGTGATGAAGAAGATGAAATAGAACTAGAACAATGGTCCTGTTAGCACTGTTTCAAATTTTTTTTTGAATCCCTTGGTCTTGTCAGTTTCCCGGGCTTATCTGATTTTAAATCCTATGCTTTACCGCCAAAAAATGAGTCAAGTCACTTTTTGAAATATATTTCATCCTTAGTCGCTAAGTCGCGCTGGTTTTATATCAAGGTTTTTAAGTTGTGCGAGTAGGCGACGAGCTATTTTGAAAAGGTAAATCGCGCAATCGCGAGCTGTTTGAGTCGAGTTGCATTATGCCTACGAGTGGGCGACGAGTAATAAAATTGTGCATCGCACAGTCGCGAGTTGTTTTTTAAAGTTAACTTGAAGGTCAGCGAGTTAGCGACGAGCTAAGGTCAAGTCTATCTCGCAGTCGCTGGAAATCTGTGCTTTATGTGTTATGCTCCGCGACCGAGCGAATAATGTTGAAA
>MU226272.1:330417-376006 GCA_018584345.1 Thuja plicata | reverse complement strand
ATTTCAGTAAAAGTTACAGTGAATATTTTCTGTAATTCCACCAGTAACTAGCTTGAATAATTCAGTGATTTCATTATTCTAAAAGCTGTTAAGGGTATTCCCGCCTGAGTTTGTGGAACTCAAAGTGTAGAAGGTTTCAAAACCTTGTTTCTGTTGTTCTATTCTATGCTGAATCAGTGTTAGGGATAAATAGAGTGAACCCTTGAAGGGTATTTACATATCAGCAAGAAAAGGAACCAACAGTTCCTATGAAAGATTATTACATATTGGCACAACAAGCCCCTAATATCAAGGAGAAAGGTATGTACCAAGATTTGAGATACCACAAGACACTATATCCTTTTGTTACCACTAGCTACTATTCAAGAGGTAGAAGAAACAACAGAAGATAATCCAGCGGTACCATTGATAGCAATAGCTACTGAAGACACACCTCAACAATAGGATTCACATCCTAACTGGGGGAAGTTAGTCACAATTTCACATTTCCTCAATTTACCACAATTTGATCTACAAGTGGCTAATAGAGTACATCAGGTAATTATTGTTGAATTCTTGAACATGTCTGATGATGAAATAATAGACTTGCATGATTATGAATGGGATGATCCATCTGTTTCCATAGAGGAAATTGAAATATATTTTATTCACATGTTTGCAGCTCCATTAGAATATAGAGAACATTCTAACACCACTCCTAACAATTTTGATATTCTTAAAGCAAAGGAGGTATTCCTTCCCCCGCTCATTGATGAAGAAACATGTATTTTCCTAGACCTGGAAGAAATTTAGAGGCTACAAGCTAGGAGCCTCCTTTTAGGAAGAGATGAAGATGAAAGTTCCATTGATGAGTCACTATATTTTGGTCCACATATAACTAACAACAACTTCGATAATGAGGATCTAACTCTTATTGATCTAAACATAGAAGAGATAGACTTAACAAACATGTCATGTTAGTTAATAGTCTTGACATTGACGTGATTTTGTCCTTCCCAAGATCTGACTCCTTCTCTTTAATAAACCTGGACCTAATTGATTGGACTAATATAGATCCTACTCCTATCCTCAACTTCCCTAATGACTATACTTTGGCTTTCTATCTAAATGCTTGTGAACCTTACTCTTCTTCCACCAATGTAAGGAGCGTAAACATGTCATAGGAGGATATCAAGTTTCTCAGTCACAAATTGAAAAATAAAAAGAAGAAAAGAACTGACCGTGAAAACCATGTTGTGGCAGTGTCAGATTCTAAAAAAGTAAAAAAAAAATGTATCTGATGGTGAAAACCTCTTAGAGGTGCCAAAGGATGAGATTCTTGATATTCTCCCATAGCACTTTTAGGAAAGATCTTTAGTTCTAATAAAACCAACACAACCATTTAACTTGGGCACAACTGAAGTTCCTCAAATTGTTCACCTAGCATAATCTTTGTCAGATGAGAAGACACAATTTATTGAGTTCCTAAAAGAGAAAAAGATCAACTTTGCATGGTCTTACATAGATATGCCTGGCTTGGATCCTAAATTGATAATTCACCATTTATCTATAGCTCCTGGAATTAAACCCGTGAAACAAAAACTAAGAAAGATGCATCCTCATGTTGCATTACAGGTAAAAGAAAAGCTAGAAAATTTATTGAAAGTTGGATTCCTTAGAGTCATCACTTATGCAGGATGGATTTCCAACGTGGTCCCAATATCTAAATTAGATAAATCTATTAGGATTTGTATAGACTTCAAAGACTTAAACAAGGCATGTCCTAAAGATGATTTTCCACTGCCTAATATTAATATGATCATAGGCCTCACAACAAGCTACCAAATGTAATCACTAATGGATGGCTTCTCAGGCTATAATCAGATTAAAATCACTCCTAAAGATCAAGGGAAGACCACATTTACATGTGTGTAGGGAACCTTTTGCTGGAACATTATGTCGTTTGGGTTAAAGAATACAGGTGCAACATACCAAAGAGTTATGACTACTATATTCCATGATATGATGCATAAAAACATGGAGGATTACGTAGATGATACCTTAGCTAAATAAAAAGAATGGAATATACATGTTGATGACTTAAGGAAGATATTGGATTATATGGAGCAATTTCAACTTAGGCTTAATCCAAAGAAATGTGCCTTTGGGGTCCAATCAGGAAAGCTCTTAGGATTTATTGTTTCAGCAAAAGGAATTGAGGTAGACCCTGGAAAAGTCAAAGCTATACTAGAAATGAATACTCCACGTAACATTAGTCAAATGAGGATACTACAAGGGAGACTTCAGTCAATTAGGAGGTTCATGTCACAACTTGTAGATAAAGCACAACCCTTTACCAAATTTCTACATAAAGGTGTCACCTTCAAATGGGATGAACATTGTGAAGCCAACTTCAAAGAATTAAAGGAGTACCTAGCTACTCCTATTCTTATGGCACCCATCCATGGAAAGCCATTACTCTTGTATATTTCAGCTACAACCACATCACTAGGAGTATTGCTGGCACAAGAGGATGAAACTAAAAAGGAAAGAGAAATCTTCTACATTAGTAGAACACAAGTGTCTTATGAGCTCAATTATAGCATAATTGAAAAATCATGCTTAGCAGTTGTCTTTGCATCAAAAAAATTAAGACATTATATGTTATCACATACAGTGAGGCTCATTGCAAAGATCGATCCTCTGAAGTACCTCTTAAGTAAGACAGCATTAACAAGAAGTCTAACAAAGTGGGTCCTCATTTTGATAAAATTTGACATTGAGTACGTGGATAGGAGGGATATAAAAGGAAAAGTCCTCGCAGATCAATTAGTTGATTCACCACTTCAAGATGACGTACCTTTAAGAATTGAGTTCCATGATAAAACAATTATGCATCTAACTGAGTATTCATGGAAGATGTACTTTGATGGTTCTTTCACACAACAAGGCTCTAGAGCGAAGGTTCTATTCACAACTCCTTAAGGCTACAAGATACCCAAGTCTTACAAATTGACGTTTCCGTGCACAAATAACATTTATGAATATGAAACACTGGTAAATGGTCTTAAACTTGCTATGGAATGGAATATTATAGAGTTACATGTGTATGGTGACTCCCAGCTCATTATCAATCAAGTAAATGGAGATTATCAAATAAAATATGAGAATTTGATGCCCTACAAGCAGTTGGTTGATGACTTATAGAAGTACTTTGTCTTCATCACATTCCAGCAAGTACCCAGAACAACGAATAAAGTTGCACATGCTATGGCTACATTGGAATCCATGTTACAACTAGAAGAACATCAATTTTTCTATGACTTCTTGGTGGAATAATTATCCTACCCAATATTTGATACACCTAAATATCAAGTAATTTGTGCTTTGGATACCCAAGACCAATCTCAGTATACTAAAATCATTGCCTACCTAACTAACCAAGCTATTCCCAATGATTTATCTAGAAATGAGAAACGGGCCTTGATTAGGACATCACGTTATGTCCTCATTACTAATAACTTATATAGACAAGGTATTGACGGTATGCTTCTTAGGTGTTTAGAACATGAAGAGTTAGATCACGTATTAAAAGAAGTCCATGAAGGTGTATGTGGATCACATTCAAATGGATTTTCATTAGCTAAGAAACTACTCAGAGTAGGCTATTATTGGCCCATGATGGAAAAAGATGCTATTCAATTTTCCAAAACATTTCATAAATGCCAAACACATAGAAATATTATCCATGCTCCTACCAGAGAACTCATACCTTTCATAACACATTGGTCATTTCAGCTATAGGTCTTTGACTTGGTTGGACAAACATATCCTAATTCTTCAAGTGGACACAAGTTCATCATTACGACCACTTAGTATTTCATGAAGTGGGTTGAATCCATGCCGCTAATCAAAGCCATTGGAAAATAGGTGGCTATGTTCATCTTAAACTACATTATTTGTAGATATGGGATACCCTCATCAATTGTAACAGACAATGGGGGCCAATTTAAAAACCAAGATATTGAAGACCTTTGCACACAGTTTCACATTACTCAACATTTCTCCTCAGTCTATTATCCTTAAGGTAATGGACATGATGAGGCATCTAATAAGAATATTCCCAAGATCCTACATAGAACTGTGAGTAAGTCTAGCAGGGACTGGCATTTACAACTAAATCCAGCACTTTGGGCCTATAGAACAAGCATCATAAAACCAAATAGAGCCACACCATTTTCCCTGTTCTATGGCACTGAGGCAGTACTACCTATTGAGGTTGAAATCTTATCTTTGTAGGTATCCTTACAAGGTCTTGTTACTAATGAACAATACCACATTGATAGGGTAAATTATTTAGACTTACTTGATGAATGCAAGAAACAAGTGTTCAATCATCTAAAGGTGTACCAAGAACGGATGTCCAAAGGGTATAATAAAAAGGTCAAACCACGACAATTTTAGGTGGGGGATCTTGTTCTAAAAGAGAATCCTAAGAACCAGCCAAACAAAGAACAGAAAGGAAAGTTTGAACCTAATTGGTTGGGACCTTATGTTATCACTGCTACTTTTGGGACTGGAGCCTATCAACTAGCTACACCTGAGGGAGATGTTCTTCCAGATCCTATCAATACTCTACATTTAAAGCGGTTCTACGCTTGATGTTTGGATAGCAGATCCTGTACAGTGAAAAACTCAGAAAATACAAAAAAAATTAGAAAATTGATCTTGAAAAAATTTAAAAATAGTGGAAAGAGCCCTGAAGAAAGGTATCCTTGGTGAAAACCTGGCAAATAGGCGCCTTGATACTACAAAAAAATTCAAAAAAGCAAAAATAACAAAAAAATTGAAAAAGAGAAAAGTGCCTTGATGAAAACCTGGTAAAATAGGCATCCTGGTAGCAAAAAGAATAACAAGTTTTTCCAAGTGGTAAAAACCTATCAAACAGGTGTCACTTGTATTCTGTGCTCTATCTATCAATGCATTACTGATACTAAACCTTCATGATTACACCTGTGCTAGGGATTGACTCTGTTTCCTTACAAATATCCTATCCTTGCTTGGGATTTGTCTGCATTTTATGTCTTAGGGAACAAATCTTTCTGCACTAGGGGCATCTTTACTAGCATGATAGGTTGCATCTTCTAAGTCATCCTAGGATGGTTTGCCTTCCCAACACAATGTTTCTCGATACTTGTACCAAACTTTCACTTTCACAAAGCAAGGGTGTATCTTTAAAAACCTATCTAGCACGAACATTGCACTAACATAAATAGTGTTCCTAAGACCTACATTGGATTGCAAACAGAAATAAAGTTATACATAGACATGCAACACATATTCCTTAAATTCCACATTTTGATTGATGAATCTCTACTATGCTTGACAAATGAATCAATAGAATTTTTCAAATACTACTTAAGCACACAGTTTGACCTTGGTTTGATTATGACTCTTTTATGTACTGATGATGATTTAACTAGGGGCATTTAAGAAGTTATAATTTTTCTTTGACTAATTCTCAATTGATGGTTGTTATGTCTTCCAAGTTACTCCATGATGTTTGCGCAAAGACAAAGTGTCGGAAGGACATGGGGCATAATGTTTTCATGGTTTTCTAGGTATGGTGATTGTTCCAAATGATCCTATAAACTTCACCTAGCTTGGATGTTTATGGTAAGAGCTGCCACCATGAGTGGATAGACGCATATATCTCGATCTTTGTTATGTGTAAACTATGGTGAGGTTGAAACAATTTCCTTGTTTGTTTTCTAAAAACTCAGATTCTCATGAAGGTGTATGAAACATAATGTACCCAAGGATATGAATTTTCAAGGTCATTGCGGGTCCAATATCTTACCTTACACAGATTATGATATAGTAAAAGGAAGGTGACTAACTTTTTGTCCTAGTTTATATGCCTTGATGCCTAAGTCTATTTCTGACATTTCATCCAATAAACATAGTATTCATACTTTCATAATATCAGTGGATATTAGTGATTATTATACTATCAGGTGGTATCCATTGCAAAAATCACCCAATGATGATAAAAATGTTACAATATCTACAAATTAGTGACAAGTCCTAAGAGTCTGCATGTAGATGCATTTAGAGATTGGATGATTCATTTTTACAATGAAATAAATAGTATAAGGGATTTGTGCTCAAAATGATTTCTAAATTCATTCCTGAAATCTAAGTTAATTACATCCTTGAACTATTACTGATATTAGTGTCATTGCATATCCATGACATACATTTTGTATTCATATATGAGAAAACAAAACTACAAAAACAAAGCATTCAAGCATTGCGTTTAATTTTACATCCTAAGTGCATCCATACATTTATTTGCATAAATAAAATATTAAAAACATGCATTCATTTGCATATTCCCATAGCATCATTAAAAACATAAGTGCATCCATACATTTATTTGCATAAAGAAAATCTTAAAAACATACATTCATTTGCATATTCCCATAGCATCATTAAAAACACAATAATAATCACATGAGCATAAATGATGTCATCATCTGACTCTAACTCATCATAAGACCAAGAGAAAACATAGATCACATGTGTATCAACATATAAACATCTATCAAAGCACAAAGAACCAATGAACATGTCAGAATCGGGAAG
The DNA here is from genome assembly GCA_018584345.1 of Thuja plicata. Classification (NCBI taxonomy): domain Eukaryota; kingdom Viridiplantae; phylum Streptophyta; class Pinopsida; order Cupressales; family Cupressaceae; genus Thuja; species Thuja plicata. Next base: position 369,379 of record MU226272.1, on the reverse strand, counting down.
AGCTGCATCAGATATATATATCAAATTATGGATCAGATCAAAAATATGGAATAGTCTACAAAGAGAGTATTAGAAAATTAGTATGAATCAGATATACATGTATACAATATCAATGGTACAAAAGAATAGTCCCACAAGGACCCATAAATACAATATGATCTCACATAAATAGTACAAAAAGATATCTCATGTCTAACTCCCCCCCTCTCCCTAATCTGGAGGAGGAGGAGGTGGAATGAATGGAGCTGGCGGTGGCATGGCCCCCTCAGACTATTGAGTGATTTGTGAATATGAAGGTGCCCTCTGACCCTCTAGTACTACCGCATGATAAAGGGCATAATAATATGTGGCTCTATGGCCCTGGTGAACTGCAGTGTGATCCTGTGTATCTCTCTCAGATCTCAGGCAATCCACCTATGTGTCTCTCTCTACTCTCACCTGCTCCAACTATCTCTCTCTATCTGTAAGTAGAGCCTCTAATGCAGTAATGCATGCTTTGAGCTTCTCTCACTCCCTCTCACATTGTGATAAAGGATCTCCATCCCTGCCAAAATCCTGCCCTGAGGGCCTATCCTGTGACCTATCTTGTGGCCTTTGTTGCTGCCTCTGCTGCTCCCCTATGAGTAAAGGCCTTGGATCCATCCTGGGAGAAAAAAATATGAATCGGGTGCATAAACCCTCTCCACTACCATTGTCCACCTCTCCAATACCACCCACATATCCACCACCACTATCACCTGCATCCAGTGCTTGTCCTCTATCCCTATCCTCTATCTGGGGGTGCTTGTCTCCCTCCATGTCTACCTCCATACCTACCTCTAGCTCCTCCGTCTCTCTGGGATCCTCCTCAACCTCTAACTAGATGATCCTCCATAGGATCATAATCTAATGGGTCCTCAATCCGAGGAACCGCCTCTACTAGATCTGTAAACCAAGGCACCAAGTATTATCTCATCTCTGCAAGGTATCGTGCTAAATAACCCGCATCAGCTACATCTGGCCAAAGATCCCATGGCACAACTACCATATCTATAATGGACCTATGAGTGGTCTCATATCCCAACCATTGTCCCCATAGTGGCATCTCATTGCGTATCCATGCATATAGAGTAAGGTCTTGACATCGGCCTTGTAATTGGCCATACTGCCTCAGCACCTATGTAACTAAGAATCTCTCAATGATAAACCTAGTCCTACCAATGAGGTACCTACTCTAGAAAAAGTATTGGATGTGTTTCCTATCTGATATCCACTCCTTGCAATCAAGGTACGGATGCCATACCACTATAGTAATGTCATCCAATACACGGCGCTAGTACTCCACCTTGCCTAGATAGGGTTGTTGTATCCAACCGGCGTACATATATACATAGGGCTAATCTATTGTCCACTTCCTGTCAACTATCGGTCATATCATTAGGATGTGCTCCTAGGCCCAGGTCTAAAGAACTAAGATACCCATAGTCATACTCTGGGTATGATGGTACACTATCTCATAGAGCTCTTTGTACATATGCGCCAATATGTAGCTACCCCATGCAAATCTCCCTCTAGCAATGGCCATCTACTCAATCATGTCGACCCAGCCAACCATGAATCCATGTTGTCTGCTGTCAAGCATAAGGATGCCTTTGATAAAACCAACCAAGTATATAAGAAGACTTTCATAGTGATCACACATTTAATCCCACGTCAAATATCGATGAGCAATATTATCATCCTGAAAGAATCGTCGGGTAGTAATAATGGATGTTGCAGAAGTAGAATGAAAATGGACCTCTTGGCCCATCACATGCACTCTTAGAATCTGCCACATGTCCTCAGGTGTAATGGTCATCTCTCCAGTAGAGATATGGAAGGTGTTGTTCTTTGGATGCCATCTCTCAGCTAGAGCAGTCAACAACCCTTGATTTACCCTAATGTCAGGTAAATCCACCAATGATGCTAAACCAACATGAGCCACTAACTCTCGCTCATCCCCAGTCAACAAACGTAATAAATTGAGCACTCAGACAAGATATGGGCTTCGGAATGAAACTACCTGAAATGGAAATTATTCAAAAGATAGTCGTTATAGAAAAGTTCAGAATCAGTGATCTATCTAAAAAAGTTAAACAAATAACCTATCAGCTAAGTGTTTTCATGGTCAGCAGGAGAAAACCAGTCAAAATGAGAAGGTAACTAAGTCAAAAACTAGAAATGACCCCATTTTATAGGGTATGATCCTATTTATTAGATGCGATCCCCAATTTCTAGGATGTGATGTAGCATACGGGATATGACCCTGTTATCACAGGAAGCGACAGAGGATGCTGCATGAAAGCCTGTTCTAACAGGGTGCAAAAACATTGAAAAATAACCAAAATTGACAAAAAATGACATAGTAGGGTGTGATCTTGGATTTACAAGGTGTGACCCAAGAATTTGGCCAAAAATGGAAGCAATGTGGGATTGACTAGAAGCGACGCAAAACACAGGATGCGACGTAGGACTAAATTAGCTATAACTTGCATAAAAATACATAAAATTGAAAACTAGGAATTTCAAAAGGTAGGTTTTTAGGTACTTGTCGGAGGTGGGTAGTCAGCTGGACATTGGTGTCAAAGACTGAGCTCAAAATGATGCCTGTGCACATGGACCACCATATTCTCTACAGAGCTCTCTGAATTTCCAAGGATAAAAGTGAAAATGAATAGTTAAAAAGTGATTTTTGAGATATATATTGGACCTTTTGAGCTATTTAGGAGTTCCAAAACTCCTCCCAGGCAACTGAAACTCCATTTATGTTCTCTTTTTGATCAATAGGGAAAAAAATAGAAGGTGGCTAAGGAATTTTACATAGTGTAGTAAACATTTTGCGACAGCTCCTGAAAATGAAGAATTGCTCCATCTATTCCGAAAATCCATTTTCCAGGTTCTATATCCTCAAAATTACACATTTCATCAAAAATCTTGGTCAGACATCATCTTATTGGACTCAAAACTCACATTTTTGTGTAATTAACTTGGTACCCGTGTGTTTACTCTTAACACACCTTCTTTCATTCACATCTTCTAATCCATTCTTTCTTGACCTAACTGATCACTACAAGTGATACATCATTTCCATAGAGGGATTTTATTTTTCCTTCAATTTTGTTCCCGAGGGGGCATGATCACACTATTATCAATCAAATTCTTTCTCAAAACATCATTAAAATGACTTCATCATCAAAAAAACTAAAGGCATTATAGCTCCTTGACTAAGTAAGAATTGTTGGATTAAAAGCTTCAGTTCTCACAAGCTGGATATCCTATGCCTACTTTTTCTTAGATTCTTATTAATCTCCTGGCAGTTTCATACTGAATTTTGGATGACAATCAAGTTTAGAATCAGTATTATGAATCTTTGGACGAAAACCAAGTTTAGAATTGGTATCTTTAAGATCTTTTCTTATTGACCTTTGTTCGATCAAGTTCAAATTCAATTCTATCAATTTAGTTCAATCGAGTGCGAGATTGATCTCATCGGACATTTCGTTCGATCATGAGAAAAATTCTCAAACTATCTGAAGTCAATATCAAAAAATTTCTTTGAATCAATGTGCTGCTCGCACATCAATTCAAAGAGGGGAAAATGTAACCGCCCTAATTTGGTCTGCTCGGGCTATAGACCCTATTTTCCCTAAGTGTGATCATACCCCCAATTATGTCAAGACAACTCTTCAATCGGTTGGCATAATTCATTCAAATCAGATTTAATCTCCTAAGTGATTTAATCACTAAATTTTATTAATCACCTAAGCCATTAAAATGAAATCAATTAAATTCAAATCAAAACATGGCTAAGGAAATTAATTTAAAAGGAATTAAATGAAATCCCTATTATACCCCATCACTTGCAAAAGCCTATTCCCTAGCCTAAATTAATCTAATTAATTGGCTATAGTCCTAATTAATTATCAAAAGCAATCAAAAGCTTAAATAATTAATTTCCCTATTTTTGGATGAATATATTAAATATAATTCATTTCATTAATATTCCCCTTAACCTAACCTACCTCAACCACCTTAACCCTGTGTTCAAACTCATCCCAACCCCTTCACACATGCTAAGCCTACTTCTATTCTTAAATTCATCCTAACCCACTTCCTAATGATGTCACATTCCTAATCCTGTGATTAGGAATTCATCCCACTCCCAAAAGTCAAAGTTCTCAAGCTTGACCTTACACCCTCACCATGCCTCTTAGATGCTTTTATTTAATGCATATTCCTTCCACATTAATGCCTTCCACCATTAATTCTCTTACACCACCATTAAGGTTTTTACACCTCCATTAATGGCCTTGTCCCCTCTCTCTCTCCACATTTCTTCTATAAATAGGATGAATGTTGAGCACAAATGGCCCTTAATTTTCAGATTTGAAAGCATTGTTATGCTATTAAGATTATTGTGAAATCATGTTGCATCTTAGCTTTGTCATTATGGATTGTTATTATCTTCATTCTTAGAGCTAATATGCATGTTTATTGATTATTTAGATTAGTTCTTACTCAAATATTTCATTCTTAGGTTGTGTATATCATTGATTTGTGCATAATATGAGGGCATGATTATTGCATTCTTCAAACTCCTCCTAGATAGGAAACAATAGATCAATTTTAGTGATTTAGATGAAACCCTTGCTTTTTATGCTTTTTATGCTTTTTCATTAATATAATGATTTATTGAAGTGTTGTGTCTTTCTTAGCAGGTGCATAAAATAACACACACAATTAGAACTTATAGTACATGGTTAGTATCCTCCTTCCATGGATTCTAGTCCTTTGAGTCCATGGAAAGGATCAAGGTTTGCAAACTAACTACAAAATGGATAAAAATTTAACAAAATCAAACTTTTAACTTGCTAGAAATGATAGTACAGTCATGTAAAATGACTTTCAATGCATTGGATGGAGAGAAAAATGATTTTAGATTGCTTACTATTCCAACATAAACTCAAAAACTAAAGCAATAAGTATTTAAACCATCCAAAAATTCATAGAACATCAAAGTTGCATATTTAAACTTGTATTTTATTGCTATCCCTGTTACAGTCCATATACAGACAGCCACCATATCTGAACAATAGAGTCCCAATTACAAATAGGCATCCAAATCTTAACTTCCCAAACCTCTTTCAATCGGTTGAGGGATTAGTTGAGTGTTTAGACAATAGAAACTTCATTTCCCTCCTAAATGGCTATTAGCCATTACTTTTCAAATATTTGAATTTTTAAACTTTAAAAATGCTTTTAAACCTTGGTAATTTGGAAATTAAGAACTCCAAATGATGTCAAACACCTAGGAGACTTATTTAAAGCCAAACTAAACCCCTAGAATCTCTCAAACACATTAGGACACTAATGGTCCAATGGTGCAAGAGCACCTAGGTAGGCTATTTGTGGAAATGTAACCTAGGGTTTGCTCCTTCTTTGTTTTGGCTTGTAGTGGTTCTAGCCAGACCACTAGGTGAATAAAGGGACCAAGTGTCCTAGTGTGTGAAGTGTTCATAGGAGGATAGGTCTTAATAGGTCCTTAGTGACCTTTAGGTCTATTTAGGTCCAATTAGGTGTTTTTGGAATTTGTAAAAAAATAAGCCAAGTAAGGGACTAGAGGTTCTATTTGATGGTTTTTCATCATATTTGGTGGATTGGACAAGTTTGGGCATACTTGGACCAAGTTTGGAGACCAAAATTGAAAGTTGCAAAAAGTTGTCAATGTTGTCATTGACAACTTTTATGACAAGTTTGCATATTTGATGGAATTGGTTAGATAACTGTCTGAAATTGATGAATTAGTGTTAGGTTCAACTATATAAGACCATCCTCGAGATGTTTGCAGGGTTGGCAAGTTAGAGCAATTTTGTGTATGGACTGTGTGAAGCAATTACAGTGACTGTTTATGCTTTTTGAAATGATCGGGTTATTGAATGGATTGAAAGAAATTTTGTAAGTTGTGTTTAGTGTGAGGTAGGTTATTTCAAAACTTCTTGTGGTGTTATATTGTTAAATAAAATAGTTTTAGCTGTTTCTTTGAATTATTTTGTTTTCAGCACTATTACTGTCCTCAATCAGGCAGTGTGAACAAATGGGGTCTTAACTCCATTTTCCACCATGTCTTTGCCACGGGCTCTTGGATTATGAGATTATAATCCATGTATATTGTGTACATAGCAGGAGGGGCCCAGGAAATGAAGGCTAGCATTTTTAAGGTGATTCCCTAGGCGAGCCAAAGTGGCATGGCTAGGGATAACCAGTGATTGCAGAGCTAGCTAGAGGGATTGAAAGAATCCATAGCTTCAATAAGTGAATGTGGGAAGGTAGGAGAGTCAATGAAGGATCCCCAAACTAGAGGAGGAGTTTGGGGAAGTTACTTTTTTATCCAAGAAAATTCATTTCTTGAGCAGACAATGCAAAAGACCTAAAACCCTGAATTTTAGGCATGAATGTAAGGAGGACTGTACGAACACCTCTGAGAGCCAAGACCTAGAAAATCCTTAGGTTATTGATAAAGGGTATTAGGATATGAACTTGGTTTTCATACTTGTTTGGAATATTTAAGAGTTGTTGTAGAAAAAGGTGCTCAATTAGGCCTAAAGCTTATAGCCCTATTTAGGGTGAGATTGCCTTGGAATTTGGAACTCGTTTAGGGTTACATATCCAAGAAAGGTTGTGAGGGTTGGAATTATTCCTCTTAACATCCTTTAATCTTGAATTTCCAATTTGGGAATATTTGGGATCCAATTGGATTAGATATTGCAGATGGAGCAAGAAAGACCAAATTGAGGTCTAGTGAAGAATATGCAGAGTTTGAATTCTATCTTGTTGGTGTGCACTTGTTGAAGGACTTAGGTTCTTGTGATAAGATACCTAAGGAGCATAGGGTAGAAAAATAACCATAGTAGGTCTTAGATTGACCTAGGAGATCCTAGAAGGAGGTCTCAGAAGAAGAAAGATAGGTGCTACATCATCCAAGTTACATTCATTTAATCCTTTCAAGGATATAACTTATTCTTAATATGCACATGTCATTTCATGGCATCAAAACATTATAGGAGGAAATATACTATAGTTGATATGATTTTCACCACCTAGGATCCCTTTGATCTCCTTAGACCTCTGATTTCCATTAGGTTCCCTCCATTCCTTCATAGTCTTCATGGTTTGATTCATGGTCTTCATGTTGGTCCTTGGTGCTCCTGCACCAGAAGATGAGGGATAAATCTGCCTGATTAGATCAAATGCCCATTGTTGAAAGGGCCAATGTGTGACAAAGGGAATGAGATCCCTTGCTAGAGCATGGATAAGATTTCCATGTAGCTAGCATTTGTTACAAGCTTTTGCGAACCTGATAGCTTCTTTCTCCATATCTGGCCAATAATACCCTTCTCTAAGAAATTTTTGGGCCAGAGTTAGACCATTAGAATGAGAACCAAAAATTCCTTCATGGAATTTAGACATCACATGTTCGGAATCATCTTTTTCTAGAAACCTAATTAAAGTACCTTCTAATCCTCACCTATACAAATTGTTGGCCACAAGAACATAGCGTGAGACATTGCAGATGAGGTGTCATTTTTCATTTTTGGTTAGTCCATCAAGAATGACCTGATGGTGCAAGTAAGAGTAAACATGGTGATAATGGGAGGATTCTTGTTCAATGAATGAACATAACATTTGGGATTCAGGGGAGTTGTAGGAAGGGAAATGGATTTCTTCCACCAGGAACTCATAGTGGAAATCATCCTCTTGTTGCTGCAAGGAAGCTAGTGTAGCCATGGCATTAGCTGCTCTATTCTATATCCTTGGGACTTGTTGAAATGTCATGAAAGTGAAATATTTATTAAATTCATCAACCATTCATTTATAAGGCATGATTTTTTCATCCTTAGTCTGGTATACATCATTGATTTGGTTGATTACAAGTTGAGAGTTACCATGGACATGTAACTCAGAAACATTCCATTCAAGAGCCAATTTGATTCCATTTACCAGTGCTTCATATTCTTCTATGTTGTTTATACAAGGAAATATGAGCTTGTACACCTTTGGGATGGAATATATTTGAGGAGTCAGAAATAAAATCCCTGCACTTGAACCTTGTTGTGTGAAAGAGCCATCGAAGAACATTTTCCAGGATATGTGAATGATATTAAAAATGGATCCATTTGGGAACTCAACATTGATTGGTTCATTGTACTATAGTGGAGCATCAACCAGTTGATCTACAATTTCTTTCACTTTGATTGCTTTACGCTCGATATATTATACGTCAAATTCACTAAGAAGCATAACCCATTTAGCCAATCTTCCAGTGAGGGTAGCTTTACTTAGGAGATACTTCAAAGGGTCAATTTTAGCCACCAGTTTGACTAAGTGAGCCAACATGTAGTGACATAGTATATGAGATGCAAAGAATACTACCAGACATGCTTTCTTGATCATAGAGTAGTTCATCTCATAGGATACCAATGTTCTACTGATATAGTAGATAGCACGTTCTTTCTTGTTCTCATCTTCTTGTGCTAGAAGTGCCCCTAGTGATGTTGAGGTAGATGAAATGTACAAAATCAATGGTTTGCCTTGTTGAAGTGGCATGAGTACTGGTGGATTGGCTAGGTATGTTTTTATTTGAGTGAAACTCTTGTCACATTCTTCACTCTATTGATAAGTACTGCCCTTGCACAGAGTCTTGGTAAATGGTTGTGCTCTATCTGCCAATTGTGAGATGAACCTTCTGATAGACTAGATTCTGCTTGGGAGTGTTCTCATCTGACTTATGTTCTTAGGAGGTGGCATTTATAGTATCGCTCATACCTTTTCAAGATTGACTTCTATGCCTTTAGCATAGATAATGTAACCCAATAGCTTTCCAGAGGTAACACCGAATGCACATTTCTTTGGATTCAACCTTAATTTAAAGTTTTCCATTCTGTTCATGATTGGGCCTAAATCTTGCAGGTGCATATATCATTTCCTTGATTTAGCAAGGGTATCATCCACATAGTATTATTTAGTTTTGTGCATCATATCATGGAAGATATTTGTTACTTCCCTTTGATAGGTAGCTCCTACAGTTTTCAAACCAAAAGGCATGACATTTCAGCAGAATGTTCCCCACACACATGTGAAGACAGTCTTTTCTTGATCCTCTAGAGCAATCTTGATTTGGTTGTACCCCAAGAAACTGTCCATGAGAGAATAGATTTCATACCCAACAGTCCTATCTACAATCATGTCAATGTTAGGCAAAGGAAAGTCATCCTTTGGACATGTTTTTTTGAGATCCCTAAAATTAGTTGCAAAATTTGATGAATTTTTCTGGCTTTTATATTGGTACAATGTTGGAAATCCATTCTGCATAATCAATAGCTCAGATGAATCCAACTTTGAGTAGTTTTTCCAGTTCATCCTTGATAAGTAATGCAACATGAGGGTGCATTTTTCTGAGTTTTTGTTTTACTGGTTTTACCCCAGGATTTATTGAGATATGGTGCATGATAAGATCTGGATCTAAACCAGACATATCTAAGTATGTCCATGCAAATTTTATCTTCTTCTCTTTAAAGAAGTCTATGAATTCCTTGAGCTCTTCTGCAGACAAATATTTAACCACATGAATGATGTGTGGATGTTCCTCTATACCAATATTCATTGGTTGAGTTGGCTCTATGAGCAGTGATGATCATTCTTGTACATGAATAGGAAAGACATCAAGCATCCCATCCTCAGGCACTTCAGAGAGGTTTTCACCTTTGAATGTGTCTTTTGTTTTTACTGTTTTGGGTTCTGAAACCACCACAATGTGGTTTTCACCTTCAGACCCTTTTCTTTTTCTCATTTTTATTTTATAACTAAGATACTTGATGTTCACTTCAGTCATGCTCACATTAGGTTCATTGGTGGAAGAAGTGACAGGTTCAGTGGCATTAAGATAGTAGGCTAAAGCATAGTCATTGGGGAATGTAGGCATTTCAGCAAGTTGTCCATGTAAGGACCAATCAATGAGTTTGAGATGCTTTAGTGGCAAAGGTTCAATGGTTTTGAGGGTGTTCATGGTATGTTCATCATAGATGGCGACTGTTAACTAGAGTCCTAGACTTGAACCTTGTATAGATGTGTTCAAATCAGAAAGATCCCTAACGACATCATCGAAGCCCATGTCAGAAATAGGAGGTCCTAATTCTTCTGACCTAACCTCTAAGGCTTCACCTACTTCAAGTGTGGGTACATATCATTGAACTGTATCCACCTATTTGTCTAAAGTGGCTTCTGAAAGACTGTCAAACTTGTATTCATGGTAGTCTATTTCATCATTAGGTTTCATATCTAGGACATGAGTGAAATCTACTCTTTGCCCCCAGTTTGGATGAGTTCTACCTAAGATCTCTGCTATGGTTAGACTTCTTTCTTCTTTATCTTTTTCGGATGTAGTGGACTTTGACTGATCAGAAGTTCCTCGTGATTCCTCTATAACACTCTCTTCAGTAGTGTTGACATGGGGTATATCTTCACCAAAGAGAAGAGCCAAAATATTAGGAGGAATAGGGGAAGGATACACATCCTCTGCATTAGAATCATCCAAATCATCCCACTTTCCAGTGGGTATGCAAGTGCTTGGTACTATTGTGTTCTTCTCTTCATGAACCTGATGTCCCTTTCCTTTATCTAGGTGATTCTTTTCTCTTTGTGCCTTCTTTGATAATAACCCTAGACTAGTTGTGTCTAGGTTATCTGTATTCAACAGAGATGGGATCTTTAAGTCCATTTTGATTAGGTCCAATGGGTCCTTTACCTGAATAACCTATTTTACAAGCCACCTTATACCCCACTCTGAATGTTTTCAGGGGTATGACACATTGTTCCACTTCATTATCTTTAGGTTCCTTATATAACCAATCCAAAGCAGCTCTTTCTTCTTGTTCATCTTCTAATGGTGTTTTGGCTCTAACAAAGTTATCATCATAGATTTCTTGGGATGTTGTTGGTTTCATCTCTTCTGTCGGTTTTCCATAAGACCTAGGTTATCTAGGAAGAGATGTGAGTGACAATATAGATTCCACTGTGTATTCACCCATACATGTGTCCTTTATCTTGAGTTTATTTTCCATTTCTTTCAACAAATTTGTAGCTAATTTAGAGTTGGACACCTCATTGTTGTGCAGGACAAAGGTATCAATTTCTTGTCTTAATGCGTTACAGGCATAACTAGTGTCTGTAGGAACAATGAATTCTACACCATTGAATGGGAATTTGACACACTTATGGAACATTGATGGCACTGCCTGCATCTCATGGATCTAGGGTGACATGCAAGAAGACATTGTGTGGATGACTTAAAGAGTTGTCATCTTCTTCTAAGAATGATTGGTAATGTGGCGAGGTCAAGCGACCCACCATGGATTGAAACTGATCCACATCCATGTCCTTAGGGACATTGGTAGTTGATAGTGCTTTATTTAGGACCTCTCGGTGAGATGGAGAGAGTTTGAGCAATTTGAAGATTGAAAGTTGGGTAGAGGTTCTCTACAATTTCTCGACGATGCTATAGTCGGCAGTATTGAACAGAGTGATTTGTTTGGATTGTGAGACTTTAGGGGTACCCACAAAGGTTTTTTTTCTAATATGTACCTAGGATTTAGATATCAATGGTTTATTGGAAGACGATGAAGGGTTGGAAGATCTAGAACCCCCCAGGGTGACCTTTTCTTGCACTTAGGTCACTGCGTTGGCTGATCGAGACTCTTTCTCTTTCTGTTTGATGATGATGACATTGAAATATTTAGAATGAGATGGATCAATCATGTTAATGATGTTGTAGTCATCATTAGAATAAGTGTGATTGATTTGAGCACCTTTCTTAGAAGTTTCTCTATTTTTATGTTCCAAGAAAGGATCTTTGAATGCCTTATGATCAGCATTCTTGTTGTGATTATCAACCGCAATTATTTTTTTATCAATGAGATCTTGGATCTCATGTTTTAGCCTCATGCAATTTTCTGTCATGTGTCCTTTGTTTCTATGGAAGTGACATAAATCATTGTCTCTCCACCATTTAGGTTTCATTTTGGGATCATATGGTTTGGAGTTATCTGCCAATGTGATCAGCTTGTTTTCTAGTAGAGTTTGAAGTACAAATTCATATGAATCAACTAAAGAGTCAAAGTCTCATTTATGTTTGATCCATGGTTTGTATTTCAACAAACTGTTGGTCCCTTTAGAAGATGAGGATTTAGTGGTATTTTCAGCATTTTTTAGGGCCTTGGAGCCACTTGTCGGATTGAAGACTGCTATTTTTGACTGGGGAGTAGAGTGATTGACTACTCTATCATTTACCACATGCTTGTTTTTGTTCCAGTATTTAGTTTTTTCTTTGGATTTGGAGCCAAAATTATTTTCCTTATAGAGGGTAATGTCACCCTTTTTAACAAGCACATCTTCTATTTTTATCATGTTTTCCACCATTTTCTCAAAAGAGGGTGAAAATTGCATCTGAAGAGGGTAGTTTAGTTCTAGAATCAGAACACTAGTGAAAATATCCATCTTTTTTGACTTAGGCACGATTTGTGGATATCTAGAAAACATCTTTCTCTATCGCTCAAGAAAGGTCAGAAAGGGTTCTTCTATGGTTTTCTTCGTGTTGCATAAATCAATCATCATCACGGGATGTTGGATATTGTAAGAAGACTATTTCAGGAACAAATTCATCAGCTCATCGAAAGTTTTGATACCAGTGGGTAACTTTGAGGACCACTCCATAGCTTGGCCGCTCAAACTTTGAGGAAAGAGATGCATAAGATATGTCTCGTCATGCATAAATTCTGTACAAAGAGCACAAAATTCTTAGATGTGATCTTGTGGATCAGAGTGACCATTGTACTTATCAAATCATGGAATTTAAACCCTACCCAGTAATGGAGGTAAGTACAAATATTTATCAAAAGGAAAAGGATAGATTGTGTTTAAAGAAAACCTTGTGTTGGGCATTTCCTTTTCCTTTTGGAGTTGTTTTAATTCCATTTGCATAGTTTGCATTTGTTTAGTTATGAGCATCATAGGTGTCTCTTCTTCTCTATCAATGATATCCTCAACTTTGAAGTGAGGTGGAAGTTGAGTGCCTTGCTCAGCTAGGTCAAGGAAATCTTGTTCCTTATCCTAATTTAGGATTATTTTCATGAGTTTTAGGAATCTCTTATCCTAGAGAGATTCGTCAATCTATTCCTCACTAGGGTCTAATGTACTTGAGGAGTGTTGACTATTGTGATGGTTGGTACCATTGGAGAGGTCTCTCCATCGAGACCTACCTCTACCTTGTCTTTCTTCTGACATTGTAGGACTAGGTAACTTGTCCTCTAGGGATTGTGATCTAGGAGGAATTTGAGGATCTCCCTCAAAGAGAGGATTCTCTCTAAACAAGGAGTTGTCTTTGAATGGGAATCCATGATTGTCTTCTTCATGAAATTGTCTAAAATGGCTTCTAGTTTGCACAGGCATAAGATAAGTTGATTCACCTGATCGACACCGTGGTGATATCTAAAGTGTTCTCTAAGTCTAAGACCAAAGATACCAAGAGATAAACGTCCAACTGAGGAAGAGATAGAAAAGACTCTGATCTTGAGTCAAGGTTAACGAACCTACTCTCACAACCTAGAAAAAGGATAGTGTAGACAAAGATGACAAGATTGAACAAAGGACTCGATCAATTGGACAGGCATAACAACATCAGATTTCAAGACAACGATAAGTTGGACTAACAACAAATCATAGTCAAATACCAACTTGTCGAAGCATTCAGAAGTACAGATCTTAGAACAGATGCAAATCCTATAGACAAACCCCAAACCTAGATTAGATTGAGTAGAGAAAGGATGTACAGACAACAGGTAGATCACTATTTTCAAAATTTTGGGACAGTTCTGCGCGAAGAAGTGTTTTCTTACCCGAATATTCCCACTGGCCAGCGTGAAGCTTTGCATCTTGGCACAGAGAAAGAATATCTGGTGATAGAATAGGATAGGAAACAAAAAAAATTCATGTGAAGGTTCTCAGTGCCTTGCCTGAAGATTCTCACAAACAGACACAAAGAAGTGTTTTCTCATGCAAAAATTGGCAGAAAGCCAAGTGAAATTGTCTAGAAATAGATAGTTGGAATGTTTTTCAAGATAGTTGATAGACCTAAGACATAGTAAAGACTATTCTCTGATAGAGTACACAGTTTTAGATATATAGTTTGTTTGTTTGAACATTGTAGAACCAGCTATCGACAAGCATGGATAGTCATGACACAAGTAGTAGTTGTAAACAATTCAACTGAGGACAAAGTAACTTGAAAGAACAAGGGAGTCTTTGAAATTTTTTAACATTTGGAGATTTGAACAGAAAACACACACTTATCCCTAGAATGGTAGAGAAGACAAAATCCTTGCCCTACAACTTATGCGCATGCATTCACCTCATACAACAGTGTCACTCCAGAGAGTGTGCCCATATTTTTGGTGTTTCCAAGGACTCAATAGTATATGTTCAAAGGTTACCCTTGAAGCAGGGGCCAGTGTCAAATACCACCTTCAAACATCAAGGTGCATACCTATGGTGACAATCTATGGGAGAGAATTCTCCCTCTTCCTGCGTAAAGATTATGCCTCCTTTCAGAGGTGAACTGAGTAAGCAACTAAGAAAAGGTGTTTAGTAGGCTTCTATTCATATTAACATTTGGTGGCCTCGCAAGAGAGGTTGAGACATATAGCCACATCAACACCTGAAAGTGTACACCCTTGGAAAGCAAGGCTAGGAGCCGCTCACTACAACATGAAGGGCTTCCTCAAGATGTTTGACATCAAGAATCAGAGGAAGAGATTAATATGGATTTGGAGTCTTTCGCTCAACAAAGATACTTTATTATAGTGGGGTGGAATCACCAGTGAAAGGTGTGTACCCACTTGGTTCATTCCTAGAGGTTCAACTTCTGGCAGGCCCACTAAAGGTTAGACTCATACTTGGCTTGGTTTTAAGGGTCTAAGTTTCTGATTCTCCCCAAAGGGGAAAAGAGCATACTCCTCTACCTCTACACCTTACCCAAACACACAAGCCATATTCATCATTGACCTAACTCCTCTTTCAACAGATCCAAGAGCTTCTAGGTTTCTAATTCTCTCAAAGAGAGAAGAGCATACTCCCCTCACTAATGGACATGATAATTGATTCGTTACCTTTCCTTTCTCCCCAAAGATTCAATCTCCTAGCAGTGTCTAGGTCTTGAATTCATTCATGGGAATCACTTCCATGTAATGAAGAGCCTAATACCCTATTCTTCTATCAAGATGTTGAAGAGATTATTAACAAGGCCCTATTTAGACTATGTAGAGAAAACATGAAAGAAAATAGAATGTTTAAGTAAGTTTCAAAATTTCTTTGACAAGCATTCTCTGACACACCTCCTGCAGTCAAACCGTTAGCAAGTTTGCATAGTCATTTAAAGGAATCTTCATCATTTCATCCTGCAGACCACATGTTCAGCTATTTTAGAAATAAAAACCAGAAAAACATAGTCAACAACAAACATAAAACATTAGTGGTCAGAAAATAGAATGATAAATCTACAAATTTTAAGCTTTATGTTGTCAAAGTCTGCGCGAAGATATACCAGAAGCCACGTGAAGAAATACTTTGTGTCGTGCAAAGTATTACAAAAATTCACGCAGTAAATTAAGAAATTTTGCGTGAAACTTCATTACAGAGCCGTATGAATGGAAAAATAGATTAATTAAAAAAAAATTACAGAATGAGGCCAAAAATTAATTCTCTGCCCCACAATGGGCACCGTAAATGTGTGTGCTAAAAGTGGACCTCTACTTTAGCATTGCACTTAAACATATTCATTATTCATTAGTTGTATACATGAGTGAATATGGATTCATTCATCCTACATGTATGAATGAGTCAGCCTATTTCCTTCTAGAAGGTAGGAGTATGAGCTTGCTCTCAGATCATTGCAAGCTCAGTGACTACACACTAACCTAAATGAAGGATTTAATCTATACGCTGAAAGTAAAATGCTTTGATTAATCTAAATGAGTGTGCAAATTTGATGTTAACCCATGCTAATCAAAATCAATTTTAAGCACCAATTGAAGTGTGATGGATTAATTTTAATACACCAAATGGAAGTGTGCTCTATGATTAGATTTTCATGATTGCATAAAAGTAAACTAAATTATTAATCAAATTGAAAGCTAAAATGATAAATGATTGAATGCAAATTACAACATAATAACGATAAATAAATTAGGATCTTTTTGAAGAAAAAGAGTTTCTCTTTTATAGAAATCTCTCTTGAATCGATGGTCTAGATCAAACAAATAGAGTGGCTTAGATTTGATTGAAGAAGCACAATCCATGTGCAAACAATGTGATTGGTCAAGAGAGTCGGTTGACTGAACTGACTGATCAGTTATTTTGGAAACATCCATATTCAGTTTTTAGTTATTTGAAATGTTTCCAAAATGATAAACAGATGAGAATCAGTTAACTGAGTGGAACTGGATTGTTTCCAAAATGATAAATCAGTTAACTGGATTTGATGATGTCATATGCATTTTTAATAATTTAATTGATTTTGAATGCACATTTATGGTTTCATAATTAATTTAATCCCTTTTTTATTTAATTAACAATTTTGTAATTTTTATTTAATTAATATATTTGAATATCAATTAAATAATTAACATAAGGTTTATATTTGCCAATGTATTAGGATTTTAGGAATTAATTAATTAATCCAATACGATGATTGATTAAGACCTAGGGTTTAGGTCAGATCATTTTGAATTCAATGAATTGCCTGTTTGATTTAGGACTTAGCATAATCAAGATTAGTGTTTCTTGATTAATTGTTGAGATTGGGGGTTTAGGGTTTAGATGACCATTTTTAGGTGATTACAGCCAGCAATAGGGCAACCACAAAGTAAAGTGAATGAAAAAATAGACTTAACCAAACTAATTAAAACACCAGGTTTCATTGATGAATACCATGATATTAATGATCCTTTTATCCACGATGATAAGGGAACCATAGATATTATATATGCATTGTCCACTAAGGTGGGAAATCTAAATAGGGAAAATTTTACTATATTTAACACAATGTTAAATGCAAGTACGAATAAAATTGCATTGTGGGATGAGGAGGAAATCTGAAATTAAATTGCAGAGTGTACATAAGGGTTCAGACAAAAATTGATTACATTTTGCCCAATTAGTTGGATAAGGGACTGGCCTGTGTATTTCCTCAAAGAAGGTTTTTTACATTTGCATGAGCATTGAAAGTTCTTTCACTTCATCCACATATATTTGAAGTTACCAGTTTACTATCTCTAAAGAGATTTTATTATACACTACTCAATTTCATTTGCAAAAAATTCACAAGCTTTCATAATATTCAAACTCCTAATAAGAATTAAATATTCATATTCTGATTAACCTCAGTGAATATTTTCCATCCTGATAAATCAAGGAATTTTATTTTTTCTATAGAAAAGCACCTTTGCGTTTGGGGTGAGGGTTTACCCACCTAGGCTTAGCGAAGCCTCAAGTGCAGGGGAATTAGATTATTCCTATTCATTGGGAAAAACTTATTGAAGCTATCCTATAGGAGAATTGGAAAGCTCTTGGATTTCCAATCTATGTTTTGGGAACCAAAAAAAAGCTTTTAGATTCATTTACAACTCTATTTTATTTTAAACAAAAAACCTTTAAATTCTCTAGACTTGATAAAGTCATTATCTTTCAAAAATTCAGTTGCCTGTATGACTCTATCATCAATTATTTTTATTACTACCTGAGTGTCATCTATCCTTTCTCCTTCTTCAACTTGAGAATTGATAAAAAAATTTCTTAAGTTAGCAAAATATTGACTAGTACTAGGGATGATTTGTTTTCTTTTCTCCTTCACTTGTGGTGGAATACTTCAAATTATTCACCTTTTGGTAGGTCTTTCCAGAAAAGAATTAGAAGGGACCTGCCCCTCATCTATTTCCATTGCACCTTCTCCCAACACAAATTCCTCCTCAATGTCATTAGGATTCACCTTGTCTTCCTCAGCAATAGGAAGATCATGAATTTTTGATATTATATCATCATAATCATCTAAACATTTATTAATCCTAGGAATCTAATTTACCTTAGCATGAAATCTAGGGAAGGGTTAGTTTTCCTAAACTCTGCCTCCACTCTTAGTATATCCTTCGATTTCTTGATTCTTTCTTTTTCTTTGAATTTTCATCCAAGATTTTTCTAATCACATCTTCTTCCATTGGGGGTTGATTTTGAGGCATTGGATGGTTTCTCATAGTCCTCAAGGTTTGCCTCATAAAATCTTCTGGATCATAAACCCTTGCCTGCTCAACTTTGAAAAAAAAAATCTTCTCATGATAAAAAGACTCGAGAACTAATGTAAATAATGATTTCATAACTTCTCAACATGAAAACCTAAAGGATGCAACCACTTGACATGATTAATGATGTAACATTTTATACTTGAGATGTTACAAGTAATGTTTATTTGAGACTTCAGAACTGCTAACCTATAAAATTGACATAACATTGACATGTTGAGAAACCCTAATGCCCGACTTCACGATTTGAAAGGAAACTTGAGAAGTAACACATAATTATATTCATGACTCTGTGACTTGAAAACATGACTTTAAGCATAAATTCCCAATGGTGAGAACATGCAATTTAACACACATAGACATTATAACACACAAATTCGACCAGAACTCTAGAAGTAGAATTTAAACTTCACAGTTTACTCATAAGTCAAGAAACATGTCTCACTACTGATAATACAATATGAAATATACCTTCATTCTGAATGAGTATGATAATTTCTAGGAAATTGGGAATACATTATACTTCAAATTTCAATACGGTAACAAGTTACCAAAATAATGAATAATAGTTTTGTCAATTGTAAATGTAATATGAGTCAAGATTCAAGAAGTACACTATGTGAAGTATCTGTATAAATACCTATTAAATAAATGCTAAATCACTTCACCGACTCAGTGAGCAATTTGATGCTTTTATATACCACACAGATTCCATCTTTTGAAATTGACTAGTAGTAACAAGTTCCTCTTCATTCTGAGTCGGGTATTCAAAATAAATAAAAAATCTTCATCTTCATTATGATTCTAGGACCGAGATCCATCGTTTGTCTCAATACTAGCAGTAGCACCACCAATCTTGGAATTGTTGCAAAGTCCTCATCTTTCACACATGGAATTCCAAATTACCAATGCCCTATCATAAGGAAAATCTCTAACATTGTATTAAGTTACAAACAACCTAAAGAAAGTTTCCAAATTTTTGTCTATTTTCTTTCTAATCTTTGTTTTCAAAAACCCCAATGCACTGAAAAATCTTTCATCTTCCACCGAGCCCAATATCATTGTTTGACATAAATCAACAAGTTTGAAATATTTTGATATTGAATCACGTAATACTTCACTCTTCTCTATCCTTTTGCAAATCCTGGTTATTGCACCAAGTTCAAATGGATTCTCCAAGTTTTTAAACTGTAATTTCATACATGATGCAAATTGTCTACATTGTTTTTTAAGATTAGCTAAATCTAAAATTCCTTCAATTGGTTGTTCATTGCAATTTGCATGTTTTGAAAACTCTCTCATCAATTCATCAATTTTTTTATGAAAGATATGTGCATCAGTTTGTGTATCTATGACATTTTTCCAAAAATGAGGAAACACACAACCCATGACTTCAAGAATTTCTTCTCAAGGGAATCTTTCATGAATCTTAGTTGAAATTTGGTAGGAAATTAACTACAAATTATCACTAACAGATATAAAAATCCTATCAAAATATGCCTTCTTAACTGGAAGTAGCCTACCTCACTTGACCATCTTAGATTGGTGCATTGGTATTTCATACCCTTTCACAAACACACATAAATCATTTTTTGCATTGAATTGTAAAAAATTATCAGCATGATTCAAATCTGTAATTATGCCACCTAAAAAAAATTGGGCTTTGAAGTGCTGTGATATCTGGATACAGAGCATCCAGGGAAATGCATGTCATTTTATGTAAACTACTATACTCATGGATATACATAGTTCTATCTTGGGCTTTCTTTACAAGTTTGTTCATTAAATCCAACATGGGGAGAAAACTGGCTAAAGTTAACAGAGTCTCTATATCACTTAACTTATGTAATAGATCATGATCTTCATCTACTATGAGGCATTTCTCATATATTAGTCTGATCAAGGATTGATATTTTGTTAGAATTCATTCTACTGGTCCATACAAAGAGATCCAACTGGTCTGAAAAAATCTTAAATTTTGCAAAACATTTAGGAATTCTATAGAAGTAAGAGTATATCTCACAGTCTAGATCTTCAACTTTTGACCCTACGAGAAAATCATTTACAATTTTATATGCTAAATTATTTCAGTGGACCATGCAATGTATGCCAAGCATGTAAGGTACAATAATAGTTTGTAATCTTGCACAAAGACAATTCCTTTGGCCTTGTATTACTGCAGCTCCATCAGCTCCAACACACACTAACTTCTTGCCAATTATGAAATCATCCATACCAAAAACTTTATTGAAATCTTTCTTGAATTCAAAATATAAGTTTTCTAATGTTGAATTTCCCCTTATTTTATGAACACAGAGTAGATGAGCTTGGTAGACATGTTCTTTTAATTTATACACATGCATATAGACCTAAGCAGTGTTATCTACTATAGTAACTTCATCTATGGATAATGGAATGAATCTAGGTTGTTTTTTTTTCCTCCTATAAGTTTTGCTTCTCCACCTCAGAAAGACAGTTTGTCATTTCCCATCTAGTGTTTATTGAACAATGTGACACAGGATAGTGAGGAGCTCTTAAAAAAGATAATAAATTACCATATTTTGAGAAGTCTCTCATAGGATATCCTCTAGAGAAAATATGAAAAACAACACTCATCTAAACGGTCTTTGTTAGGTTTGCTTCATTGGCTACATGTTGAAACCCAATCTTGATTAGATTTCCACTACTAGCAATTACTGGCATTCTCTTGTTACGCTCTTCATATTCCATGGAATACTTAACATGAAGACATTCTTCCTTTGATTTCCATCTCACTACTAATATTTATTATTCATCTATGGTCTTTTTTCATAAACCTTACCAATATGCTTTTCTATAGTGTCAACCTTTAGCTGTAAATTCTTCTCTATTTTATTTTTTCAAGTACAAATCTTACACCTTCATTCTGTTGGTTGTTCATCATTTTTTTGGAGTGCTTCAATGAACCAGTACTTTTCTACCCAATCAACCTAAAAATTTCCTACCATTTCCCACTCTTGGCCCATTTTTACTTTCATTTTTTCTTTTCTTCCTACCAAAATCAATATTATCTTTATTGCTATCATTTTCATCCAATTAGTTCTATGTATCCTGTATAACATCTTCTACTGTGCCACCATTGTTATCCCCATTTAATGCATTTTTATTTAACTCAGTGGAAACCCCAACTTGTGGTCGTGGAACTGGTGAGCTACTATGAATGGATTTTGCACTTGCAATTGTAGAAGTTGATGGAGTAGAAATGTTTCCAATTCCACAAAATGCCTTTATCATAGTATCTCTAAGTTTTGGGAATTTTGATGGCCTCCCAATCCCTTCACTACCATGAGGATTCTTACCCTTGTCTACCCTTCCAATCTCTTCAATACCCTAAGGATTCTTACCCTTGTCTACCCTTCCAATCCCTTCAACGCCCCGAGGTTAGTCTTTTCAACTTCTAGACTTGGCCTTTCATTTGCAATCTCGTCACTTCCTTGAGGATTATCAGTATTTCCCATGTCTGACATGGAAATCTATTTAGTGCAATCACCACATTGAGAAGTCTAAGTCTCAACCTCCCCTGACATCTCAATCCCTTAACTAGACTGAGGATACTCAATATAGTCACCCTTGTCTGACATCTTGACCTCTCACTAGTCACTAGGATTCTAGGAATTAAAATTTATAGAAATACTGTGAAGTGCAAATAAATAATTTCTTACCTTGCTCCTTTACGCTTTCTTTGAAATGGTGAATCCTCTATTTACAGTAGCAAGATTGTAATTTGTAAATCTGGTCCACTAAAATTTTGTAATGGGACATGAAAAGAATGTAACAAATATGAAATTGTGTTTACGTTTTCAAGATTTTAATTATCTGATTTGAATTTATATCAATCCATGATTCCAATTCCTATTTTTTGTGAACTTGTGGAATTTTCAAAATACATTAACATGTTTATTTAAGAGTGGCAAAAAATGTGCCAACTTGTTCAATGCACATTGTAGGAATTAACAAATGGTTGGTGAAAGAGGTCCGATTCAATATAAAAATCTTGAAGAATATAACGGTCATTCACCATGCAATGTAAAGTTTTGCGGGTGAAATGGGTCAATTCATTCAATTCATAATAATAACTATTGGAAAAATAGGACCTGGTCAATAAAGTTTTTATAAAATATTGGGTGAATTAAGAGGTCATTACAATAACCATGTCAGATTGATTAAAGGTGAATATATCAGTCAACCATGTCAAACAGAAAAATCTTAATGGTGATTCAAAAGACTATTGACCCGTTACCATGTTAAAATTGGGTGATTTGGACCACTGTGTATTAGACACGATTCGCCAATTTCCGCAACGTAATTCCCAAAATTTTCCAAAAGGTGAATATTCACCACTTAAAAACACTCTGATGTTAACTAAAAATGTTTCCATCAATGACAACCAATTATGTATCCCTTATGACCGCTCATCAAAAGAACTCAAAAAACCACCATAATGTAGACAAAGACATCTTATGGTTTTTGGCTATGAGGCATATGCATATGTGCCAAAGAAGAAGCAAACACAATTGGAGAACAAGGCTGTGAAATGTATCTTCATCAGCTACAGTCATGGTGTGAAATGATATAAGCTTTGGGACCCTATTGTACATAAGGTAATTCATAGTAGAAGCATTATTTTTAGAGAAATTAAGCCTTCTTTTTTGACATTACAGCCTGAACAAACTAAAAGGGATAGAAAGAAAGATGTGATGCAATTGCCTTCTACACCTGAAAATGTTGAATTGAGGTGACAAGATAGACAAGAAGTTGACAAGAGCTCATCTAGACCCGAATCTTAAAAAGAGGAGGAAGAACCTCCAACTAAGATTTTTTGAAGGTCTACAAGGCAGAGACAAGCACTTGAAAGGTATTCACATGGTGACTTGAGATATATTTTTTCTTTGAACACTAGTGTTGATTAACCTATATCTATATAAGAGGCAATAGGTATGGATGATGTAGAATCATGAAAGATTCTTATGGATGAATAAATGGAAGCTTTGAAAAGGAATGATACCTGGGATCTTGTACCATTGCTTGAAAGATAAAAACCCATTGGTGTAAAATGGGTGCTCAAGAAAAAAGATAGGTTAAGATGGAAGCATGAAGTATAAATAAAGGTTGGTTGCAAAAGGCTTTTCCTAGGTTGAGGGTGTTGGTTATGGTGAGATATTATCTCATGTTGCGAAAATGAAATCTATTCAATTTTTTCTTTCTATTGCTACTGCTTATGCTTTATAAGTTGAACAAATATATGTGAAAAATAATTTCCGTCATGGTAATTTGGAGGAGGATATTAACATGATACAACCAGAGAACAATGTGCTAAAAGGTAAAAGTAATTTGGTTTGAAAAATGAAGAAATATTTGTATGGCCTCAAACAGAGTCCTAGGATGTGATACTAGAAATTTGATACATATGTGTTGAGTTTGGGTTTTGAGCATTCTAAATTAGATCACTATGTTTATTATAGATATGATGATGGTCATTTCTTGTACATTGCATTATATGTTGATGATATGTTATTCATTGGTAAAGGTTAAGTTATGATTGTAGAAATGAAGTCTCAATCTGTTGCTAAATTTGAAATGAAAGACATTAGTGAAGCTAAACATATTTTTGGGATGGAAATTTAAAGAGGTAGAGGAAATAGAAATTTATGGCTAGGCCACAGTAATTATGTGAACTCAGTTTTACAAAGGTTCAACATGTAGGATTGTAGGACATTATGTGTTCCTTTTACAGTTGGAACACAATTATATATTTTAGACTATCCTAAATCTCTATCATAGATGGAATACATGAGAAGAGTACCTTACTGGAGTGCAATTGGAATTTTGATGTATGCTATGGTCTGTACTAGACTAGACCTTTCCCAAGTAGTGGGATTTCTTTCCAGATATATGCCTAATCTTGGTAGAGTTCATTTTTATGCACTTAAAAGAGTCTTCAAATATTTGAAGGTTACCTCATAATATTATTTGTGTTATCATGGTAATATGATGGGACAAAAAATTTCCATTGACATTCATAGTTATGTGGATATAGATTGGGCAAGTGATATTCATCGCTGAAGATCCACCAGTGCTTATGTGTTTACATTATTTGGTGGTGTGATTAGTTGGATGAGTAAATGACAGGTTGTGGTTACTTTGACTACTACTAAAGCACTGTATATGGAAGCTACTCATGCTTGTAAAGAATCCATTTGGCTTAAGAGACTGTGTTCAAACATTGGCTTAAAACAAGGAGTGGTAACTGTCTATTATGACAGTCAGAGTGTGATTTTCCTAGAAAAGAACCTAAATTTCATGCCAAAACCAAGAATATTGTTATTTAGTATCATTTTGTCAGAGATATGGTTGAGGATGGTAGGGTGAAGCTGGTTAAGGTAGAGACTTTGATGAATGTTAATGATTCATTAACAAAGGTTGTGATCATAGAGAAGTTTAGATGGTGTTTGGATTCTATGGGCCTCATGGCCTCCAACATTTAAATGATGGTGTAGATACTCTCTTTTCTCTTTCTTGCAAGGTGCTCGACAAGTGGGAGATTGTTGGGAAAATGTGTCTCAACCTTGGAGTTACATATGGAAGCTATTTTTTTAAGTCAGTCATTTGAGCATGGATTCTTTCCAATTTATTTTTTGGAGGTTCATTTTGGATATATAAGCATGTCGATAAAGTTTCATTTCAATATCATGTCCAGTTTTGAAGATATTAAGTTTTCAGTTTTTTGACGAGGTCATATGAAAACTTAAAACTCAATTTTGAAGGCCTTAGAGGCTCAAAAAAGGGGTCAAACTTTTTCTGAGATGGCCTTTTATTGTCCTGGTTGTAGATCGCTTCGTAGCATTTCCAAAATGTGGTTATAATAGCCAACTGGGTATACAGTTCACAATTTATGGTCTCCAGAAGTTGGGTCTCCTTAAATAGGAAATGTAAAAATGCATCAAACATGTAAATGACATTTAAAAGGGAGTTACACCTGTTGGTGTCTATATTGATACATCATAGGGAATCTTTTATTGGAGATAAGACATGCGCCTCTTTTTGGGGTGGTTTTAGCCCATGATTTTGTAATACCATTTGACAGTTTCTTGTATTGTATCTTCTATATAGTAGGTGTGTTGGGTGGAGGTTATGTGTAAGAGTCTTATATCTTTCTAAATACCTCTAGATCTCTGATAGGCAATAATCCTAAAAAGATATTTCTTTGCAAGTATATTGTAATATGTTTTTGATTGCTAAGTAATATATTGGGCTTCTTTTGGAGTGTGGGGTTTTCCTCCCGAAAGGGTTTTCCTCATGTAAATATTTGTGATATGGTATGAATTTTATTTATCCTTATGTTTATTTTTGTTAAATTTCTCTAGCTTTGAAAATGATCTATGAAATTTTTTACATTATTCTCCCCTTAGCATTAGTGTAGGAACTTGTTCTGCTACTTAACTTCCTTACAAGTGATATCAGAGCTTGATGACCTTTGGTTTAAGTTATGGGTAGTTTGGTTTTTTGAACTAATCCAAATTTGAGTGGGAGCTTGCATAGAAGATACTTTGTGATCTTGTTATAGGAGTTTACAGATGGTGAGTTCTTCAAGGAGGATAGAGGTGGAGAAATTTTTAGGAAATAACTTTGAAATGTGGAAGCTAAAGATGGAGGATCTGCTAATAGATCAAGATCTATGGGATTTTGTTGATGAAAATATCATGATATCTATAGATCTCGATGAGGTTTCTAAATATGATTATATGGACCATAAAGCCAAGGGTCTAATCATATTATTCCTTTTAGAGACCGTTCTAATCAATTTCCATGAAGAATATTCTACAAAGAAGTTTATGAAGAAGCTTGGCAGGATGTATCAATCGAAATATTTAGTAAATAAGATTGTATTTAGGAAGAATTTGGATTCCTTGAGAATGGAGGAGGGTGGAAAATTTATAGACCACCTAGAAGCATTCAATATGTTGTTGGCTCAGTTGGAATTTGTTGGTGTTAAAATGGATGAGGAGGAGAAATGTCAGATTCTACTTTATTCTTTGCTTGATTCATGGGATTCACTTGATATGGCTATTGGAAGTACTTTTTTTTTAGGATGGAAGATGTGGTGGGATATTTTATTTCTAAAGAGAGTAGGAGGAAGGTATCCATCAATGCCAAGGAATCCCTAGTTTCCTGTGGAAGACCTAGGGAAAATTGAAAGAATAATGAGAAGCGTAACAAGTCTAAATCCAAAGGGAGATCCAAATCTCCTGGAAAGTAAAAAGTCCTTTGCTAGAATTGCGGTAAGCCTGGTCATGTTCATAAGGACTGTAATGAAGACAATAATTGTAAGAATTAATGGGAAGTTTGTATTGAGAGGGGAGGGGTGAATCAGTACCTCTAAAACATTTGTATCCTTTATTTAATTAATCTTTTGTAATAAATGTATATCCATTCATCTGATCTATACTATCTTGATGTGAGTTATTTCAATTTATAAACTTAACATACATGTGAACATTCATAGAAACATTCATGAAAGTAATTGACACATAACACATGATATGATATCGCAGAAAACTCCTGTTAGAAAGTAAAAAATGTGGTGGGGATGGCAACCACAAAATCTTCACTATCTGCAGATTGGAAGGAGTCGGTTAAGGCTTACAATTTGATCACTTTTGATGATCTACCCAGTTAAGAGTATCTATAGAGACCTATTAAATTCTAGTCGGTTAAGAGCTTTAGCAACACTGTTGAGTGTGCACTCGGTTAAGAGATTTGTAGTTGGACTGTTAAATCCACCTTCCTTGAAAGGATTTTTACACTTTGCTCCACTTGTTAGAATGATAGAAAATTATAATTTGACCTGGTAAATACAATATCCTATTTCTGATATAGATCCATTTAAGTTTACATGAATAATATTATCACCTAATGTGATTGAATAATACCTCTGATTATCGGTAGCCTCTGTTCTTGGTTCTTGCTAACCAAATTCACCTTTTTTTGTTCTAGTTCTTGAAACTTTCAATCTAATCCATAGATGTTCTCATAGGCTTCATTCATCCTCTCTTCTATATTCACATCCTTATATAATGAATGATTTCATCATCTATTTATAAGATGGGTTGACATCATCAAGTTTCACAAAAAACAATGTTAACTCTAAGATCAGGTTTAAAACTTCTACCTAGATTTCCTAGTTTATGTGTTTTAAATCAGTTAGACTGATTAAAGAACTTAAATTCATGTTTCTTTTCCCTAAATAAATGGATTTAAAAACAAATCAAGATTCTATAAATAGAATAATACTTCTTTACCTGACGTGGAAGTCAGATCCACTTTTTGCAGGTTGCAACTGACTCTCAGTTTCTGTCAGTCAGTTATGCTCTGAAATCAGTTGACTGTCTTTCAGTTTTGTTCTCTCGGTTTGATCTTTAACTATCTCTTGGTTTGCACTTTATCTTGCACTTCAAGTTCCTCTTTATCTTTCTAACTTTGCATTTTTGGTGTACGCACAAAGTTGTGTTTTCGGTTCTCTCTGTACTTATTCATTTTTGGTGATCTCTTTATATCTGATTTTTTGTTTTCTCTTTGCCCTGTCTTTTGGTGTATGCTTACCTAATGTGTTGTTTGCATACTAATGGAAAATTAATGTCATCAATCTCCCTTTGACATTAGTATCAAAAACTGATATGTACAAAATACTAACAAAATGTTAAGTATATACAACATATATAATCCTTAGTCATTTAATGACTCCCCTATGTATATGCCAGTATATCATTATTTTTGGTAGTACTATATAGTGCCTGCCTATCTGTACATATCATTTTCCCATATGAATACACATATACATATCATTTTCCATATATCATTTTCCCATCTGAATACATATCATTTTCCCCTTTTTTGATATTAAGGGCAAAGGTCTATACCTTATAGTTTATCAAAAATGTGGGAGTGTGAAGACTTCATGTCTTCCATCATTTTCTCCCATTGTTCCTTCAATTTTTCTATAGCCATGTTCTTGAGTGTGATATTGGAGTGCATATCATAGATGGTGTCCGCTACAGACATCTTGGAGGTTGCTATCAATTGCCTTGCTAAATTGATGTGTTGTTGAAGCAGTGTAAAGTTCAGTAGAAGTTGAGCTTGGAACTCGGTGACTTCTTCCCTGAAGTATGTTTCTGCTTCCCACATTTCTTTCCCTAACCTTTTTATCTCAATTACTTTGTCATAATGTAGCTTTAGTGCATTGTCTCCATCGGTGGTTAAGCTTTGAGCACTATTAGCTAGATCTGTATCTAACTTTTCTATGTTGTCACTATTCTCTTTAGTGAACTTTTCCAATGTGCTTAGTTGTTGGATCAAGGAAATAGCTTTAGTTATATTTGGATCTAATCTAGTAATGAATTATGAAAGCTTTACCTTGTTGATTGCCACTTCTTGGCTGATGTTCTCAATTAGTTTCTGCTGGTACTTCTGCTCTGCTCTCTCTTAAATTGCCTTCTTTGCATCAATATTTTGTGTTGTAATTGCTTCGGTGAGAGTGACTAATTGATCAATAATTGGCTTATTCTAATCAATATCAACATTGGGAACAATCTAGTGCAAGATGTCCCTTTTTTTTTCTAGTACCATTGAGTCTTGGTGATGTTTCCTCGGCTTTTCTTGTAATGTCTTCCTTTGGCATATTTTATCGTATTCTTGTAATGCTTGATAATCAAGTGTAGTTGGGTCACATTTTGGTATCTCAATTATTTCATCGAAAGTGACCTCCAACTTATTCTTCTTGGATTTTCTCTTCTTCTTTTGTGTAGCCCTTGAATGTAAAACTATTGCCAATTTCTCAGCTTTGTCAATTATGCTTGATGAAGTTACTTGTTGTGCTTATTTTTGCTACTTTGAATCAGTTTCACCTTGTCAGATGTCTGTAGATGTCTCCACATTAACCTTCACATTTTCAATAGGACCTTTGTTAGTTTCCTTAGGAGTGCCATATTCAGGTTTATCTCCTTCATCAGTGTCCTTATGTACTTCATCTATCTTTTCTTATGCATCTTTCTCTGTTGTGTCTCCATCTGTCTGTTTTGAATCTCCTCATGTAACCTTGTCAGTATCGGTTACTGTGTGAGTGTCTCCAATGTATTTCTGATAATCAGTGTTGTCTTTCTTTTCCTCTTCCCCTGCATCCTTGGGAGTATCCTTTTTAGGTGACTTATCTTTTTCTTGTATAATATTGATAGCTTGTATCAATATTGGCATGTTTCCTGGTATGTTCACCTGTGCAGTATCAACTGGTGTGTCCTACTCATCGGTTGTTTCCTTTGTAACATTGACATCTTCATCTTTATTAAATTCCTCTGTTGGATCATCGATAATGTCAATGATAGTGTTATCCACAATGTTTTCCTTTGTGGTGTCAGGCCATGACTCATCTGCAACATCCATATTTTTGTTGTCAGTTGTGTCTTCTTCTTCCTTGTCTAACTCAATAGATGTATCATCTTCTATATCTTTTATGAAGATATGTTCTTGAGTTTCCTTATCAACATCTTGTTGTTTTAGGTCTTTCTCAAGGCTTTCTTCCTTAGTAGGTCTATTTGTAATTTTACACCATTTCTTATGGATCTCTTGTTAAAGCTCTATAAGCTTCCCTTCAAGAAATTTGTAGGCTCTTAACTTCGGTGAGAATTCTTTTTTTTGGTTCTCCGTCATTTCATCAATTTCTTCCTTCTTGGATTCAGAAGGCATGAGAGTAACAAGTACTCTTTCTCTTATTT
Source organism: Thuja plicata (assembly GCA_018584345.1). Lineage (NCBI taxonomy): Eukaryota > Viridiplantae > Streptophyta > Pinopsida > Cupressales > Cupressaceae > Thuja > Thuja plicata. The sequence goes on along the minus strand of MU226272.1, from coordinate 339,159 downwards.
CCTTCTCACTCTTCAAAGAAAATGTCCATCTTGAGTATAGTCTATCTAAGAGTTCCCTTGATACATTATTGCTTTCAAATTGAATCGGTACATATTTGAACTGGTACATTTTTGCTATGACGGCATCTTTAACTTTGTTCTGATCTTTTGGATCTAGAATTTGTAGCCTAGAACACATGCACCAAATTTCATCTCATCATCGGTTATGGTGGAAACCTTCAATCCTCTGCCATTCCATTTGGCTCCTATGATCTTTTTAGTCTTAGCCTTTGGTGGGTGCTTTAATTCTTTTACCTTCTCAGTTACAGGGTAACCAGTGATAGCATGGATAACATCTTGGGTTATCATCTTATTTTCATCCAGCCAAAGTTTATGATTGTGCATTTGGCTTAGTACTAACTGAATCCACTCAGTTTTGAATGCCTTCAGGAACATTAGGGAATTAGTGAGACCTTTCACTTCTATATGTTTATGCTCATCTTTCAATTTTCCATCTTCATTGCATAGCTTCTTATAAGATTTTTCAACCTCTGAATCACCTATTTCTGCAATCTTGCAATGTATAAATGCTCAAACGTCCTCGATGAGAAAAACCCTAGCTGATATTCATGAGAATGCTCCAGCATCATCAGTTCATGAGCCAACCTCAGGGTGAATCTTGTAGTGTGGTTCCTCACATCCATAATTATTGATGAGCTTGAACTCATCCTTCTTGGTGTTCTTCGATTTCATAGTTCTTGAAGTTGTAGCCATTTTCAGATTTAGGGCTTTCTAAGAAATGCGTGAAAAATAGAGTTTTTCAGTTGTTTGTAGAACTTACTATATGCACCAAGTTTTGTTTTTGATCTTCTTAGGAGTTCTCTTTTTCAATTTTTGGTCTCTCTATGATCCTATCTCTTTCTGCTCAAAAATCACTCTCGTCACTCTGCTCTGGTCATGGTGAACAATGAGACCGACCAGTCGCCTTTTTATAGTTGTTTTCCCTAAAAGGTGTGTCATTAATTCTTACCAACTCCTCAGTATGTGAAGATGGAGTTAATTATTTAATACTTCAACTTTCATTTGGTGACCACATGACATTTTGGGTTAGTTTTTATACCTCTTGCTTTTACCGACAAGTTTCGGTATTGCAAAAAACTTGTTCACTTTTCTCGGTTATCGATGAGGCTTGATTTATACTAGAAAATTTTCTTTTAACCGATGCTTCTTAGTAAGTGTAGGTAGTCTCAGCATTGAGTGTGTACCGATGAATTTTGGTATGTATGCATGATAGCATAGTTATCACATATTTTAACAAGTAATACCATGATGCATCTTTACTTATGCTAATTTGGCATTTTATCAACATAATACAGAACTGATGTAAAATAATAGTTTGGGGTAATGCAGTTCCATACTTACTTATTCTGCTTAGGTGGGTGTGGTGATGTCACCAGATCCATTGGATGGGGTGTCACCATTTGCATTTCTCGGTCCAACTTCATCATTGTTTAAATCTTTTCTCCATATTTTGTCTCTTGCTCTCTAGATGTCTTCAATGGTATTTCAATTGGGATATGTGCTGGTTTCTGTCACTTGGTCTCTACAGTATTTCTTGAGATGACCAACTTTATGACAATGTAACCATTCCATTTTAGGGTTAGTCCAGCATCTAGACTTTCTAGTCCACTATCTCATCCAGTTTGCAGCAGTGTGACCAAATCTTCCACATGCTGTACAATTTGTCCAAATGTTGTAATCCCATACATACTAGTTACCGACTCTCTTCGGTTGATAGGGAGTTTCTTAACCTTTAGGCTTCCATTCTTGCCTTTTCCTTTTCCAACATTCAAGAGTTGTGTGCCCATTCATTTTGCAAGTAGGATAGTATTTGTCCATGTAGGTTGCTTTCTTTGGTTGTTTCATCTTAGAGTTACATTTTGTTATGCCCTGCATACCCATCCCTACATTTTTTTAGAAAAATGTTGGGTCCCCCTTTTCACTTTTGGTTCTTCCTTTGTTTCTTTTGGCTTCTTTTTTTTCCTTTGGCCTTTGCCTCCAAGTAGTCGTTTTGTGTCCCCTTTTTGTCTTCCTTGCTCTGGGAACCAATCCAGGAGTGTTTTGTTTCTTTGTGCCAGTTAGATTCTGGACTTTGGGATTCCTGTACAATTGCTTCCTCTTTAGTTAGAGGGTGTGATCGCATAGGATTCACCGAGCCTAGATTCTGGAGGTTTTTCTTTTTTCTCAAGACTTGCAGAAGGAAGCGGTGTGTTTTCAACTAAGGGTATAAATTGGGTTTCACTTGTCATTTTTACATTTACCGCAAACAAATTACCCTCGGAGTGATTAAGAGATAATTGTGCAAATTCACAGAGCTAAGTGCAATTTTCTTCAAGGGTTAAGAGTGATTCAAAGTGATTAAGCGTGCTTCAAGGTATTCTTTGGGTTCTCAGTGTGCTTATAGCATGTTGAAGCTATCTGTTTGCAAAGCAGATCCCATGCCCTTCCTCCCGCATTCTCTAGTTTTTTGGTAGGTCCTTCCTGCCCTTCTCTCTGTTTTTCTTTTTTTTTTTCCTTGTTCTTTCATTTCTGGTTTTCCTTTTTCTTTTTTTTCTTTCTATCTTCTAGTCTTCATCATCACCTCCCATTGGTGGGATGGATCTGCAGGAAGGTTGTCCGCCTTCTATGCACTGTATTTTTATGTACATTTGCAGATAATGTAAGGTTTCTGTGTAAATAGTTGTAGAATAGTGTAAGTTAGTTGTAAATCTTGATAGATATGTGAATAGTTGTAAATTCCTGTAATTTGTTAGTAGTTTTTAGGTTGGCTAGTTGTGTCTACTATAAATTTTCCGTTCTTCGGCCTCCTTTGTAAATAATTTTCATAGGGTGTGCCTCTATATTTTTGGTTTGTGTATTCTGTCATGTCCAACCTATCCTGTGGTGAGCTCACCGCGCCCTCTATATTTGAGTCGCCCACCTGGTTTCTCATTGGAATCAAACTTGGCACCTTGCCTATTTGAGTTGCAGCATTTCTCTCTCCTCCCATCACTTGGGCATTCATGGTGGGATTAAATTACCCATGCGCAAGCATTTAAAACAATCACAAGTGGCCTTCATTTCATCAGTGTCAAGACAACTGTCACCTTTAATGCCATTACTCTATTTATTACATGACCATGTGACAATGCACATCAGCCCAGTATAGCTTATTGCCTGGTCACTTCAATAACGGATAGTTTCTCTGGACTCCAGGTTCCACGTAATCCCATGATCTTCATCACATTTTTTGCATGAACTAGAACCCCCGGGTTTTGATCAAATTCAAAGTAGGCTATTATTTATTACATTTCTAGGATTTGATGCAAGCTAACATATTTTTGAGGATAGGTGTGAAATGGCGATGAAATTTCTGAAACCCAAAAATTTATTATATTTAATTACTTGTATTAACAGTTGTCCGATCTTGCAGGTTATCAACAGGTCAATGATCAATATGTCTGAGGTGTCTTCCCCTCCTAGAATTATGGAACTCCCGACCACCTCAACAAGAGCGGTCACCAAGTCAAGGGCCAAAAAAGAACTAGAAAAAATCCCACTCACGTCCAAATATCCAAGAGATAGTGTCCTCGTAGGATCCAAGGTGGATTCTAAGTTACAACTGATCACCGACACTGAGGTTGGACCATGGGCCAAATTACATGGCATAGTTAGGACCATGTTCACTTAGCGTTCCTCCAGAGCTAGTATGGCAAAGAATGTGGCTGCCTCTAGCATCATCAAAGCCACTTGCTTCTCTTACTTTTTGCAGGCCCTAGAGTTGATCCTAACTCTGGCCAAACATTACAACACCACCATCAGGGCTGTTATACTTTTTTCTCCCCTTCCAACGGGCTACCCATTGCCCCTAGTATCTCTCAATGCTACCACTCTGGCTTCAAGACTGGGAATCCCCCAATTTTCTAATTCTATTGTCATCTCCCATGCCACATGATTAAAAGAGTTCACTAATGTATAGCAGGCTGCCACGCAGCACCTCAACGCCCACTGGCTGAAGACTACAAGGAAGGACTACAAGAAGATGAAGTTGGAGATCCCCCACACAGATTTCAAAGAAAGCATATAGGTGGAGATCATCTTTCTATGTTGGGTCTTTAGGGAATCTCATGCTTGGGATTTCTCAGTGTGGATGTATCACTTTTTGTACAGAATCACCACCAACGGGAAGAATTTCGATTGGGCAACCATTGTTTCCACTCATGTAGATTTTTAGTTGAACAACGTCAGCAAGACATCGAAGTTCTACATGACTTCGTAAGTTTTATGGGCACTGGCACAACAAAGACCCCGAATTCAAGGTTTATTTATATTCGGCGTCCTTGGGATAGGGCCTGGCTAGAATGCGCCTTGGGATCATTTTCTCCAAATTCAATGGGAAGCTAGATTCCCCAATTTTTGCCAAGTAAATGATGTTGGAAATATTGTTTGGAAAGATACAATGGAAACAATTATGGTTTTGTCATTGATGTCAAACCTTAACTGGTGAGACTATTGCTATCTGTTTGAGTACCATATCTATTGATTGATGGACGAGATTTAACAAGAAGAACAAGAAGAATGGTTGAGTTATGAGGAATTACAAAGGGTACTTTATCAGTTGGCACATTGGCAAAGTGATATGTTGTTTATCTTTCACTGACAGTTTACTAAGAAAAATTTATGCCAAGCAATTTTTTGTGTTGGCTGAGCACTAGTGTGTGCCAAGCATATTTTCCTATATGTGTCGAGCATCAGTAAATTGCCGAGAAAGTTTTGTGTCGGTCGAGCAACAATATTTTGATGATTGATGAGATTTAAGATCTCTGGCCGACATAGTTGATTTTATTGGAATATGGAAAGTTAATTAAGGATAAGCACGTTTGATCTACACTATTTAAATGCACGGGTAATCATAATTAATGCATGGATCAAAGATTTAATTGGCAATTGTATTGGAGAAATAAATTAAATGTAATGATGGAAAGATCTATTGGATCTGACCTAACTTAAGATCTACGATCTTGATTAAGCACAAAAAGATGTATCTGACCTATTTGGAGAGGTATATGATAACCTCAAGGGGTTGTTCATGAGCAGAGGGAGGATAGATGTGTATTTAGAGTATGCAATTGGATTGCATGGTTAATTGAATGATTGGCGAGATCTAAGAAAAGAAGACTGAGCAGAGAAACAAAGAGAGATTGCTTGAAGAGTTCCCAAGAAGATCTAGAGTTTGAGATGAGAATGGAGGCCACTCAGTGAATTAGAATTAGAGCTGAATTGGATCTGGATTGCAAAGTAAGTTGTATGAATCAAATCAAAACTTTTTGATTACTTTCTAACCATTGTATCAGTTGAAATCCTTTAACCAGGTTGACCTAACATTCATTGTATAAATCCTTTAAGCAAGGTGACATTCAGATTGGAATGTTCTAAGTCCTCTAAGAAGGCCACTCCTACACGGTGTTTAAATCCTTTAACCAGGTCACATTTAGCAATGTGTTTTGTAACCTTTAATGGGGTTGGCTCTTAACAGGGTATCACTTCAGAAGAGTTAAAACTTGATAGCATTTTATTGGTGGTTTTTCCAAAATTGGGTTTCCATGTTAATTACCGGTGTCAACTTGTGTGAATGTTTATATTGTGTTTTACTGTTAAGTTTCAGAAAGCTTATTTCATCTTAACAGTAAACTGCACACTTATATTGTTGACTTATGCTATCACTATCAAGCAGGTCTGAGTAGTTTAATTTGGTATAAAGTTTTAATGGGCACATCTAGACCTGTGGATAACTGATTCACCCCCCCCCTCTCAGTTATTATAAATTCATTCTAACAATTGGTATCAGAGCTTTGGTCTCTTGAAAAAGTTTGAAGGTACTTGGAGCAAAAGATCAAGATGTATAAAAGGGAGGTACCAAAGTTGAACAAGGACAAATTTCTAGCATGGAAAATTTTGATGAAATTTCATTTAGATGGTGTTGGTGATTCTTCTAAATGTATTGTTGATCAAGAATATGTAGCCCCTACAGGAGCTCTCAATGCTGCACAGTTAAGAGAAAAGCAAGAACATAATCAAGCAATGTTGGATATTGCATCATCCCTGAACTATCATGAGTTTGAAGACATAAAGGACTGTACAAGCGCAAAGCAAATGTGGGATACTCTTGAAACCATCTATGGAGGTGACACAAATGTGCTAAGAGATAAATCTAAAAGCTTGAGAGGTAAGTTTGATAAAATGAAAATGCAAGAAGGAGAAAATATAGTTTCATATTATGGTAGGATAAAGGAAGTTGTAAATACTATTAGAGGAGCTGTTGGTGCTATTTCTTGTCCAAAATGTGCCTTGTAATTTTCATGAGGTCTCCTATCATTAGTAGTTTCAAGGGCTTTAAAATTGGTTTTCAAATTGTTTTTATGCCTCTACAAAGTGTTCTCAAACCCTCAACCTAATTGAAAATGGTCAAAAGTGACTAAAAACCCTAAGTGCCTCGGCCGGTTTTATTTTTGTGTTACTTTTTTGGTCACTTAAGTCATATTAAGTCATGTGTCTGTGTTGAATGGGTTTCCTTTTACCAAAATATTGTAACATCCTAACCACTTTAATAATTCCTAAGTCCCGCTATGTAGGTCCCTTTTACGTCCCCTTATGTATCATGCAACTCAGAAAAGATCAGACGGTGCACTTATTCGCTTATATCTAAGATGCTCGACATCTAACGTATAAGAGAACAAGTGGAGGTGACACATGTCCTTGGTGGGGCTGAACTGTTGAAAAGGTGTTCTATTAAAAAGTGCACAAGTTTGAAAAGATCGAATGGACCACTTATTCACTTAAAGAAAAAGTGCACGACATCTAACATATAAGAGAATAAGCAGTGATGACACCTGTCCAAGGAAGTATGTGGGTCCAATTACAGACAAGTATGAAAGGTTTTAAAACCTGGAAAGATCTGATGGTCATCTTATTCACTTATATCCAAGATGCTCAACATCTAATGAATAAACGGTGATGACACCTGGCAGTTGGTGGGCCCAGGCATTCAAAGTTGGCAAAGGTTTAAAGTTCAGTTTAGTTGTTTCATATCTAATGGCTCACTTATCCGCTTATCTCCAAGATGCTTGACATCTAACATATAAGTGAATAAGAAGAAGCGACACATGTCCTTAGTCGACAGTTGTTTTTAGGAAAGTAAGATAGCCGTCAGATGTGAAGGATGAAGTCCATAATCGATGATTCAAATTCAAAGTTGATAAAACAAGTTGCAGAGAGTCGTTAAGCCATGAAATTGAAGCTGGTGAATTAAATATAGAGCGTGTGATAACTCCAGTTGAATTAAATTTGAAAGACTAATTTGATTGAGGCCATAAATTGATTAAGCCGACTGCAGTCTAAATTATTCACCAAAACCATTTGAGCAAAGATGGAATTGTGAAGAAAACCATCTTCACGCGACTTTTATGCAGAACGGGTAAGCTCACTGATTCACTACCATTCAAATTGAGATAGAGTTTGTAGTTCAGAGAAGGTTTTAGAGATCTTGTTTTAGAATCTGGTTCTAGTGTTGATAGAGAACCCTTAGAATGGCCCCTAGAGTTGAAATTTTGAGATGGGTCGATTACCAGAAAAAAAATGTTAGGGAAGATTTATTGCAGCAGTTATCATTGTCCTTAGGGGATGCCACACAAGCTAAAAAGGTAGTGCCACAACATCCCCACTTTAGAATTGGGGAAGGGTTGTATGATTCAGGAAGGTGGGTAAGAGATTCTATTACTAGTTTAGATTCCCTTACTCTGTTTAGAGCAGCTTATAGTCAAAGAAAGGCCCCCACCCCAGACTGTAATATTTGGGAACTAGATGTTGGAAAGTTAATAGCACCTAGTGTATTCATGGACACTAATTTGCTCATTCTAATAGCAAACACTTATGATAAGGTGTCTAGGGTTGTTAGAGACACCCGGGGAAATATAATACTGACTGTATCAATAGACAAAATTAGAAGAAGTTTCAAGCTGACTGACACTTCCCAGAATATGGATGATATTGACCTTGAATATTTCATAGAAATATACAATAACCAAAGGGATTATTATAGAGGTGAAATAGTGAAGGGGTATGCTAGAAAAATAGGAGATTTGGTTGTAATAGGACCAGGAACCCCCGAACCTTTCAAAGTGGATCTTTTCATTAGAAAGGCCAAGAAAATGTATAGTTCCCTGTGCAATATTTTGGGGATAAATGAAGAGACGGCCATGCCAGTCCATATAATGTTGATGGTTGTTTAGATTCTGCATCCCCACTTGTTAGTAGTGTTTGATTATGCATCCTATATTGCTCAAGAGATGCATGATGGTTTGTCAGGGATAAAAGATGGCAATATACAAAAGCCAATGGGTTGGTATTCCCTCATGATGCATATGTTCTTATTTAACAGTGCAGACATCTTTGAAGAAGAAATGGAATTGGAGAGATTCCAAGATGATGAAGAATTGCCTTTTTAGATGTGGAGTGTAGATTTGTCTTGGGATAGAAAGAATGCAAGTTATGTATACTTTGACAAAGTTTTTGCAACCAGACTTAAGTCATTAATAAGCAACCAAAATGCAAGAGTTCATAATGAAGTAATGATGCTTTTAAGGCCTATGGAGTATGCCCCTGAGTTGAAAATTGCTCACAACTAGGGAGATTTGATATTGTACCCTTTTGCCATAGTGATTAGGG
>MU226272.1:304257-316786 GCA_018584345.1 Thuja plicata | reverse complement strand
GGTTGCAATATCTTTGTTAAAGTAGTTAACGAATCTGTTCAGTTGTAAGGATTTAAAATAATTTGCATAATACTTTCCTATAGAGATTAGCGTAGGAAGTTGTTTCCGCACCTGAGTTTCCTTACAGATTAAGGGGTAAAAGATGTATCTGACCTAGTTGGAGAGGTATATGATAACCTCAAGGGGTTGTTCATGAGCAAAGGGAGGATAGTTTTGTATGCAGAGTATGCAATTGGATTGCATGGTTAATTGACTGATTGGAAAGACCTAAGCAAAGATGGCTGAGTAGAGAAGTAGAGAGAGAGATTGCTTGATGAAATATCTATGCAAGGTCAATGGCGTCATTTCCTAGTGGGAGGGAAAGATTGAAAAATACAAAGAATAGATAAGTGAATTAGAAGAAATAATGAACATCAAAGAAGATATCATCACCGAAATAGGAATTTTGGGAGAAGAACATTTTGGGTTCCTCTGGGTTCAACACTCTAGACTTGGTCTCAAAATCGAGACAAGAAAGAAACTGGTAGCGGCCTTAAAGGAAAAAGTCCCAGAAAATGAAAATTCTTTAAATTTATATGCGACATTTGTTACAAGGGTTTCGGTAGTTGATCCCTTCACCACCAAGACATGCGCTCTAGTGGATTTTGTTGTGAGAAAATTTGATGAAATAATAGAGTCACGGTTTTGGAATCCTAGAGATTTTGATGCAGAGAAGATGTTTCGTCTCTCCCACATGATGCTCTGGGCCCACGATGCAAGAAAGGTGGGGGTAGAGTTTAAAGAGGGTGCCCGGGGTGTGGGCGAACAATTGGAGGCAGCCAGAGAGCACCAAAATTGTATTAAAGAGATAGATGAAGATGGAATCCTCTAGATCTTGGAGGCATTCAAAAGAGTATAAGGCAATAAAGTCCTCCGGTCTCTGGAGATTTTCACCAGCAGGGTACAATTTTGCAAATTTTTTATTCTTTGAGTGTAAGCTCCTGGACTCCGTAATTCTAGGTCCAAGTCTTGTATTCATTCACAATGATCTACATCAAGGTTCCCCAGAGTTGACCAATCAATGTCAAGGAGTTAATAAGGTTTGGAATGTAGGTGATCCAAATAAGGACATGTCAGGCGAAAGAGATGATTCTACCAAATGATTCTCCCGAGGCGCCGCTCCTACATTAACTGCCAAGTGCACATCAAAGACAAGGAGCCACCATTTGCATTTATGAGGCATGTAGCCTAGGTTACAGGGACAATTAGATTTCTTCCATAAGTACCTTGGCTCTCTTCTCTAGGCCAATTCTTCTAGATTTCTCCTCTATGTTTTTCTTCTATCTTGTCAGACCTCTCTACATCTTGAGGTGATTGTAAGTAGTGCAGGCAGTATCGGCCACAAGATAATGTATTATATTTGACAAGTGTACATTTAGATTAGGTCAAGTTTGTGTATAAATAAGAAGTCTGATGCCATAATAAGGGTCGGAAAAATTGATGATTTTGCAGTCCAGTAAGTAATAGAAGCATAGCATTTTTGAGTTCATAGCATTTTACTTTTAGTTGTTCTTCAGGAGCTCAATTCTCAGTTGTTCTCAATAGCTTAGAATTATCCCTTGGAGCCATGAATGTACTCACTAGTGATGCTAGAATGTTTTCAAGATAATTAAAGGAGGAACATCTTATGGCCATGTGTTGTGTTGTTCTAATCTCTGAAGTTAGCAAACATCTTTTGTGCAGTATGTTTTCTTACATCCTTTGCTCCTATGTTTCATTTTAGATTAATGATCTTATCTTGCTTCGCTATTGAATGCATGTGAATTGCTGGTTCATTGTGTATTTGATATTTAGTGTCATTTTCTTACATTGGAGTATTGTTTGATGTTTGAATATATATTGCAGAACTATAGGTAGAAATATATGTCTAACCTTGATCTATCTTTTGAGTTTTATTTTATAATCCAAATTCTTGTAGGAAACCCCATCCCTTTTTAAATCTTTGAGAAGATGAGTAAAGACCAGCTATCCCATCAAAAAAGAGTCACCTGCCCAACTTATCTCCCCTGCACCATCAAGACCCGACTACCAGGTGCTTGGAGGCTAGCAGAATTCATTCTCTGGTAAACCTCTTTAGGCAGAGTTGGTTGGTACCCTGGTACCCGGTGACAACTTACCTCTATTGGTAGAACTGGGCACAAAGTCCTATCAATAGAAATTGGTGCTAGAAGGAGGGCATGAGCTCATCTCCCTCAAAATATTTTGATTTCACACCGCCTGGGGGCTCCCCAAGTAATAGTTTTAGGAACCAAGCTTTTCACAAGATAGGGTCATTTTCACCCCTAGGCTTTCAAAGAATCCTTCGATCAACCCTGAATCTCAGAGAGTTTGTAGAACTCGAAACTATCATCTGAAAGAAAAGGACCCAACAAATGAGACATCTAGCCAATTTTATCTAGGGATTTGCTACACACTAGAACACCCAAATCCCTCAGATAATCCTAGGGACTAACGTCCAACCCATCCAAAACCAAACAGTCCCAATGACTACCTACTTTGGTAATACTAGGTCCCCAATGGGGTAGTTCCCCAGCGCTACAAATGATCTTCCTCCGCATCCGCAGAAGATCTTCCCCAAATATGAGCATATAGGCCCAGGAACTGTAGAAGAACACCTTCAGGATTATAAAGATGCCATGAATAGACACTAGATACAACATCAAGATGTTGTAACCTAAATGTTTCCTCTATCCTTAGGATAGAATGAGCTAATCTGGTACCTAAACTTGACTGCCAACTCCATTAATAGTTGGTAGGATATGGAAGATTTCTTTTTGGTGGCCTTTCATATTCACGTTGACCCAGCTTGGTCCCACATCTAGTTTATCTCCATTAGGAAGGAACCAAATGAGCCTCTTGCTACATTCAACCATCGGTTCCAATGTGCCTTGAAGCATTATACGGGCCCTTTCATCCCATCCACTGATGTGAACATCCAAACATAATAGAATACCATGGACCCCATTGTTGCTACTCTCCTCTGGAGAACTACCGCCGCTAATGACTAGGATACTCTGCAGAAAGTTTACAACTTAGCCCTGGAGTTGTCCCACGGATTGAGCAAGGCTCCCAGCGGGATTGGACAAAGCTTACCCTTCAATACATTTCCCAATGGAACTCCCTATGCTAGAGGATACAACCCCAATCTAGAAATGGGTGCCCCAAAAATGGCCATGGGCCCACCATTGATAGACCAATAGGTGTTGTATGTTTACCCATCTCAAGCCCAAACTATTCCAAGTTTTGAGTACATTCCCTAGAGCTAGCCACAGCTAATGCAACAACCTTTGACACAATCCCCCGGAGTACCATTCTTCCAATCGTCCGGGGCTGGAGGATTTTCATCCTCGACTTTGGGAGCTTCTTCCACTTTCCCAGGTAATCCACCACAACAGTCGTCACACTATGACACAATTACCCAGTTGTTCACTGAGGTTGAATCCCTCTAGTGATTGGTGTCCTTATTGACCATGGACATGGGACAGTTGAAGGTAGGGCCTTCTGCGCCCCACAACCCCAATTCCTAGAGAGGGAATATTTTCTCCGGCCAACAAAATGCCAATTTTAGAGGTCAAAACTACAACAACGGGCCTCAACCCAACCAACAACAATGGAACAATAACGTAAATACCAGAGGTCCTCCTCCAAATCAAAATACCACTCAAGGTGGTGATGGACCTAGTCATTCTGTGCATCTCACAAAATTCCACCCCTTGACCACATGGTGTAGATTGCATGACACTGGATCACATTTTGAGGTGTACTGTCCCACACGGGAGAAGATCATCATGATCTCCCATTCAAACATAAACAACCTACTAATCCAACTCCCTTGGAATCCTCCACCTTAGAGCCCCCTCACACTACCTTCACATGTGAGAACATTTTATTTGGGATAGACAAAGAAGATGAAGAAGAACCCAAGTTACAGGGGTTATTTGATGAATCCATCCCAGCCTTTGAGGCCAATGCCTTCACTAGCCCACGAACTCCCTACAACACTCAGAGTCAAGTTGGAAAAGGGCCATCTTATGCATCAATGCCTCCCAAGAATACCACCCCCCAGGACAACACAAATGATTGTTCCTTCCCACCGAAAGGACCTGGCCCTAACCACACCAGGGATCCGTCTGGGGGGAGCCAAATTTATCAAGGGGAATAGTTTGACATCACTAAGGCGTTAGAAAGAACCACCACCTCCATGAACTTGATGGAGGTTTTTCTCAATTGTCTTGAGCATAATAAATCCCTCTTACAACTCTTGGGAAACTCAGAAGTCATCAGTTGTCCACCAAAGACTTTCACCTTTGACGATGCCAACTTGGTAGTCTTCTGGGGAAACACAGAGGATCCTCCCTTCTTACTAGGCCTGAACATTCAAGGGAAGAATCTATACAAATTCCTTGTAGATTTTGGTGCTTTGAGAAATGTCATTCCCTTATCTATCTACCAGAAGCTCAGACTCACCCCCACATCGTCCAAAGGCACAGTAGTCCAATTGGAAAAAACTGCCATAAAAATGGTTGGTGAGCTGAAGAACATCTAGATTCAGCTCATCCAAGATCCCTAGATATCGAGCACCATAGACATCCAAGTGGTGGACATCCCTAAAACCTATGAGATTTTATCAAGTCAAAATTGGTCAAAGTCCCTCAACAGGTATTTCTCGATGGACTTCTCCCACTTGTGGCTCCCCTGGAAGGGTAAATCAAATCAGATCTGGGTAGAGAGTGAGCCTAGAATGAAACAAGCCCTCACCAAAGTTGGGAGGGTCAATGAAGTCCTTTTCTATAAATCCTCCCTTGAGGTGTACTAAATACAAGAAATTGTAACCTTTGATTTTACCCCGGGGAGAATTCTATAGCCGCTCAGAGAATTCAAGATCTAGATAAGAAGCTGAAGTCTAAGTTAGACTCACAAGGTAGCACGAAAACTCCAGCTACTCTCTTGTTTGGCACCTGGTGCCAAGTACATTATCAAAAACACTCTAAACTAGAGTGTGAGACTTGAATTTTTTCCGCTACCTACCACATTGCTAACCTCCAGTAGAAAGAACACAAAGCCAGTTTACTTGGACCAAGTAACCTACCTAGCGGTACACTTGAGGTGTCGCTCATCCAGGAACCCAAACAAGAGGATTCTCTAGAGGAAATCCTCACTTACGTACCATCCAATCTAGAGGAATCACATCACAAACATCCCAACCCCGAATCCTATCCAAAAGCCACTTCACTTCCCTAGCCCTATAAAATGAACAATGATTTGTGGATCCTGAATTTTGATGGATCCCAATCCAAACAAGGCCGCAGGGCTAGAGTAGAACTAATCAACCCACAAGGAAAATCCTTCCTTGTGTCTTACAGGTTGCAGTTTAACTACACTAGTAATTTCACAGAGTATGAGGCTTTGGTCCTCGGACTCCTATTCACATTGAGAAAAGGGATCACCTACCTCCGAGCAATGGGTGATTTAGAGCTAATTGTAAAATAGGTCCAAAGCCAATACACGTGTCATGACAAAAGGTTGGCCACATACCACAATTGGTCATGGAGCCTAATTGAATATTTTTATGCTTTTGGCATCAAAATCATTCTCTAAAAATGTAACTATGTTCTGGATGCCCTCGCTATGTCTACTAGTACCCTCGAGGAGATGGCTAGTTCCTGGCTCCAAAAAAATTCTATTGAAATGGTCCCCACCCTGTCCATCCTGGACAATATCACCCACTTTTAGGTTTTTGAGGATGACCAACATATTTTTGCCTTCATGGAAAATGTTGGCATCTTTGAAGATCAGATCGTGGAAGAAATTGATCATGATGATACTGGGTAGGGGGAAGAAGATGATGTGATCACTGACCTACCCATCAACACCATCCCTAAGGGGATGGTAGCTCTAGAATGAATCTTTGATTCAGACTCCTGGGGCCAAGACAAGATATCATCCTCCTCTGAGGGAGGAAAATATGAAAAAGACAACATCGATAAAGCCGATGAGGAAAAATTGGTCCACATTGGTACCTCCTACTCCCCAAAGGAGAAGGAGAAGATTGTCGCAGTTCTCCAAGAATACATTGATGTTATTTCCTGGGCGTATGAAGATCTTAAAACCTATGATACATCTATCATGACTCATACCATCCCCTTGAAACCAGATGCTAAACCTTTCCAGAAAAAACAGAGGCTAGTAAACCCTTTGATTGAACCCCTGATCCATCAAGAGGTTCAGAAATTACTGTCGGCCTAGATTATCTTTCCTATCCGGCATACAACATAGGTTGCCAACCTTGTCCCCGTGTGCAAGAAGAATGGTGAGATCCGCTTGTGTGTGGATTTTTGCAACTTAAACAAGGCCTCCAAGAAGGACAATCACCCTCTCCTGTCACTGGATGAGGTGTTACAAATTGTTAATGGTTCACAAATGATGTCCTTTCTGGATGGATATTTTGGGTATAACCAATTTATGGTTAAGTTTGAGGATAGAATGAAAATGGTGTTCACCACCAAGTGGGGAACATTTGCATACTAGAGAATACCCTTTGGCCTCATTAACACTAGGGCCACATTTCAAAAGGCTATAGACATTGTGTTTGAAGGCCTGGTTAACAAGTGCATAATCATCTACATGGATGATTTAAAAACCTTTTCCTAGGACAGGTGTGATCATCCCACCCACCTTGCTCAAATCTATGAGAGATTTCACCAGACGGAAGAAAGGGTGATGCCCCATAAATGGCAGAGAAAAATAAGTTGGTGTTGTACTCTATGGAAGAAGAGGGAAATTCTAGGAGAATGCAGGAGGAAAATTTGGATGTGCTAACTAGCAAAGAAGTAAATATAGAGGCCACCCTCATAAAAATAATGAAGCATAGCCTCAAGATGATAAATACTTTGTTTAAAAACATGACAATGCTTTTTGTGAAGCTGGAGAATAGCTACATGGAGAAGAATACTATCAATGTGGATAATGAGAAGGAAGTGATGACTTAAGATGTCTCTGGTCCTCGTAAGAAAACCAAAGCCAACAAGAGGAAAATGACGTCTACCCTACCTTTAGACATTGCTTACTTAAAGAAGATTGCTCTCAGGATGACTGAGACTGCAGTTGAGGTGGACAATACCTTGAAAAAATTGGTCTATATTTTTGTGTTCTTTGGTTTTAGCTTATTTTTAGTTTTTTCTTTTGGGCTTGTTGGCTTTTTGTCTATCTGGATGCTGGACTATTGTCTATTTTAGAATATCTTATTTTTCTTCTTCTCATGCTCTACCTTTTTAGTAGTTCATTGTCAAGGGTTTTGGGGTGCCTTCAAAACCTTCTTTTACTCGAATAAAAAACACTAAAATATGATATAATATTACCTTTTAAATTTGAAGGAATTATTGATGGAGTAGAAATCACTTTGATTCAAGTTAGAAATATGGCCACATTTATTCAATCACATTTTGTTACAAATTGGGAAAATATAATGAGAAAGAGTTTTTAACAACTATATTTTCTTTCTTTCTTGATATACATTACATAGACACATTACAATATGTTCATATTTATAACATGATTAAGACTTAAGAAACTGATGTGAATGTTATTATACTTAAAAATAAAATAAACAAATCAAAGCTAATAGAAGAATAAATAGTTTAATCTTAACTACAACTAACATTAAAAGTTTGATGTGATATTACCTAAGTGTATAGATTTATGGATTTTGTTAACCAACTGATGGTAATGGTGATGAAGACTGAATTTAGAAGAATAAAAGCATGTAGAATGGTTAGATTAGTTGTTATTATGTCATTGATGTCAAGCAATTAATTTTTGGTTTATATTAAGTTGCCATATCAATCGGAGAGGAACTTAATTAGGCAGATAATAAAGATTATACAATGATGAGGTACTATTGGTATAATTTTTTGTACTTAACATTTGATGTTATTAAGTCGGTATAGTAGAGAGGTCAAATCAGTAAAGGGAACATGCCTAGTTACCAAGCAGTGAAGTGTTAGTCGGTCGAGCAAAGAAAGATAGTCACCGAGCGAAGTTGACAACCAAGCAAGGTTAGTTACCGAGTAAAGTTGGTAACCAAGAGAAATCAGACACCGGGTGAAGTTAGTCACTGAGTCACCGAGCACAAAAAAGAGTTTAAATAGAGATTGGATTCAAGGACCATATCAAATTTAATGATAAGGCACAAAGATCCAGAAGATACTAAGGAAAAAGATGAAGTTTTTTACAAGATCTATGGTCATGAAAAGTTAAGTTGAAAATCTGAGATGAAGATTAAGCAGAAAAAGGAAAGTTGTGAGTTCCAAGAAAAGTGCAACTCACGAGGAAAAGGTTAACCACCTAACTGAGTTGCAGATACATTATATCAGTTCATATGAGATGATCTGATGGCTAAGTGCAATTGAAGGGAAAACTAATCAATAAGATTAAAAGGCAAAATAAAGGCCTATATATTGATAAGTATGTATGTTTATACAGAGATGATGGAAATTTGAATAGTTAAGGAGCTACCAAAAAGAATAGTGAAAGAGTTGGAGAACTAGTCCAAAGGAGAGACTGATGATTTATTGATGCCAGTAACTTTTAGAGAGCGGACAAGGGATCTGATCAAGAAAAGGATAGTTGTAGAATCACAGGTCAAATCTATACATTGTTGCTTATTAATATTCGTAATAGAAAATCTCTTAACTGAGTGGACCTAACAAGTCTTTTTGTAAACCCTTGTGAAAGGTAACATTCTAGGATGAATGTTTAATACCTCTGATCAAGACACTCCTAACAGGGTGAATATCTTAATAGATCTAAGGTAAATCTCTTACCAGGGTCACATCAAACAAATTTGGATTTTAATCTTCAACCGGATTGGCTCTTAACCGAGCATACTTCAGAAGAGTATTTATTTTTGTGGGTGACAATTCCCACGGAGATTTTTTCCCAATTTGGGTTTCCTCATAAAATATGGTGTTACATGTGATGCTTGATAACTTTAGATGTTATTTTCTTATATTATATGTTTTTTATCAAGTTTGTGAAGTGTAAATACAAGTTCCAGTTTCTGTTGTTATTTGAATCACCGAGTTGAATAAGAGGTTTAGTTTTAAAGTGTTAAGTTTCAATATTTTATGATGCACCCCCCCCCCCCTCCTCATTAAATCATCTTTAGTAGTGTAAACCAACAATTGGTATCAGAGATAGTTCTCTGAGAAGATAAGTTTGAAGGTACTTGAGTCAAATATCCAAATATGTATAAGAGGGAAGCACCGAAGTTGAATAGGAATAAATTTTATACATGGAAAAAAAATGAGGATTCACATATCTAGTATTGGATATTATGCACTGAATCATCTTGGTAATGAGTACTCACCTCCACTATTTGGTCCTTTAACACTTGAGCAGAAAAGGGAAAGACAAGAACATACACAAGTGATGATAGAGATAGCTTCTACTCTCATCGACCTAGAGTTAAATGAATTAAAAGGATGTGATACTACTAAGTAGATGTGGGATATATAGGCTTACCCTAGTTTTGGGTGGAGATCAACATGTTTAGAAAGCTAAGGTTGAAAGCTTAAGAAGAAAGTTTGAGTCAATGAGAATGAAAGAAGGAGAAAATGTAACAACATACAACACAAGACTAAAGGAGATTTCTATAACTATTAGAGGTGTTGGTGGAACCATTGATAAAGAAGATATTACAAGCAATATTATTAGAACACTTCTACCTATCTATGCCATCTGATTGCCTGTTATTCAAGAGCTGATATCCAATCCATAGATGGTTGTTACTTTGGATGCTACAATCTGTAAGCTAACTGCTTTTGAGATGAATGATTTTGATAATAGTTTGTCTGCTACTTCTAAGAACTAATCTACATTCAAATCATCTTTGACTATTGTAAAGTCTAGAGAGTCTAGATCTAGTGATGGATATGCAAGTAGTTCTAGTGCAAGATTTCATAGTTGTAAGAGTGAGCTTGGAGAACTATATGCTAAAGATGAAAAGAATGAAGCTGAATTTGAAGCATTATTGGCTATGAGGCTACCGAGAGGTAAAGGAAAGTACAAAGTTAAGATAACTTTGAAAAACATTTCATGCAATAAGATTGGTCACATAGCTTCTAATTGTCCTAACAACAATGAAAAGAAAGATAACATAGACAACAACAAGACTGAGAACAGATTTAGAATATTTAGAGAATTTAAGAACAAAGGAAAGAAAGCATGGTACATTGCTAAAGGAGGATCACATAATGGTGACACTGATGATGATGAATAATAAGTTTTCTATGTTTCTATTAAAGATGAGTCTAATGAAGAAAGGTACATTGAAGAAAAATACCTAATTTCACAAGTAAAAATGATACATGGATTATAGGCAGCGGTTGCTCACACCATATGACTGGTGATACTGATAATTTTATTACTTTGAAAGAGCATAATAGTGGTAATGTTAGATTTGGAAATGATGCCCCATATCTTGTGAAGGGAAAGGGTTTTATAATTCTTCTAAACAATACTAAATGTGATGATGTTTATTGGGTTGAAGGTCTAAAGTACAATTTGTTGAGTGTGGCACAGTTAAATAATATAGGTCATCGACTAGAATTTCAAAACAAGAAGGTTAAAGTATTTGATCATAAGGGAAGTCTAATTTCCACTAGAGGAAAATCTAAAGGTAACTTATTCTATCTTGATACATCCATAAAGATTTTTTTGTTTGCTAAGATTGAAGATGTATGGCTATGGAACAAAAGGCTATGTCATGTTAATTTTGACAAATTAATCAAAGTGAGTAAGAAGAATAGAGTAAGCCAAGTCTAGACAAACCTGAGAATGTAATTTGCAAGGGATGTCAAGTAGGTAAGATGAATAAATAGAGCTTTACAAGAAAAACCTATACTACACAAGGTATTTTGGAATTAGTACACACCAACCTATGTGGTTCCATGAGAACACAAAGCTACTATGGAGAAAGATACTTCATATTGTTTGTTGATGATTATTCTATAATGATGTCGATTATTTTTTTAAAATAAAAATATGATGAATTCTAAATGTTTAAGTGGTACAAGGCTAGAGTTGAAAAAGAGATAGGGAGATAGGTGAAATGTCTGAGATTTGATAGAGGCAGAGAATTTACATCTGATGAATTTACACTCTTCTGTAATGAACACAATATAAAGAGGTAGATGTGTGCACCGAGAACACCACAATAGAATGGTATAGCTGAAAAAAGAAATAGATCCATTGTGGATTGTGCTAGAATAGTGATGATTGAGAATGGGATTTTTCAAACCTTCTAGAGAGAAGAAGTCATCACTACTTCTTATATACTTAACCAAGTACACCTAAAGAAGGGAACTAACAAGACACCTTATGAGATCTGGTATGGACACAAACTGAATGAGAGTTACTTTAAAGTATTTGGAAGTAGGTGTTATATTATGAAAGATGCAAGAGATGGTACATTTGACTCTAAAAGAGATGAAAGAATATTTTTGGGATATTCTACTAAGAGCAAAGCCTACAAATGTTTGAATAATAATACTAACAAAATTGTAGAAATTGCAAATGTGAGGATTGATGAATTTGTAGAGAAGAATGATGAAGACAGCAAGAAGGAACCCAAGGATTATTAAAGATTTGTTGATGTACAAACCAAGATTCTTGAAACCTTACCGAAAGAACAAATCGGGGAATAAGATGAGCATAGAGAGCTTCCACCAAATGATGGAAATGAAGAGATACCATTGAATATCGAGATTGTGTTGGAAAAGTATGTAAAGAGACACCACTCACCGAGTAAAATCATTGGAGACAAAACTATTAGAGTTCTGACAAGAAGCAAGGAAAGAGAAAATACATGCTTGGTGTAACACCCCAAAATTGGCACCTAATAATCTAATCAATTTTGGTGCATTTTCTCATTTTCAAAGTCCTATTATACTAGGCAAATTCTTCTCCTTATTGACTTTAATTGACTAAGTTTCAAATGAAGAAAACCCAAA
Organism: Thuja plicata; assembly: GCA_018584345.1. NCBI lineage: Eukaryota > Viridiplantae > Streptophyta > Pinopsida > Cupressales > Cupressaceae > Thuja > Thuja plicata. The sequence goes on along the minus strand of MU226272.1, from coordinate 304,736 downwards.
ATTGCATAAATCTGACATGTTATTTAATTCCTAAAATTTCAATGATTATTAGCTAAAAATCCCTATGATTAATTGATTTAATTCTAAAGTCCTAAGTGCTTTTAATTAAATTAATTCCACCCCCTTTAGCTAATATACATAAAAGGAATTGAAAGGTTATTTAATTATTGGATGAATTATCCTCAAAAAGGAATTCCATAATTCCATGTGAAAGGACACTTATGTGACAATAATTCACCCTTTTATTTAAATAATCTTTGCTTATTTGTCTCAAATGGAGAATGAAGAGACAACTGTTTCTTTTCAAGAAACTCTTCACTCTCTTTGCATGGTTTTCTATAAATTGGATTTATTTTCTTCATTAGAGGGGATGATTTTTGGAGAGCATCAATATTATAGTCAATTTGCATTTCAATTCTTTCATGTTTCAAGCTTTATTTGCATAATTAGGCTAGTTTTAATTGGAATTGAAGATGTTT
>MU226272.1:274357-300283 GCA_018584345.1 Thuja plicata | reverse complement strand
AAGAGCTACATACTCCTCCATCTCCCAAGAAAGATCAAGATATCCTTTCCACCATCTCTAATGAACTTATTGAAAATCAAGAGAAAGGTACCCTTTGTACGCCATCTAAAGATCCTTGTCAAGATCACAACATCCCATCATCTCCTTGTCATAATCTTCCATATTCAGAAAACATTTTTCCTCTAAATCGCTTGCATAAAAATAAATCCTCTCAAGCTTCAAATGCTCCTATCAAAGTTGTTCCTATCAAAGCTACTCATGCTCTTGTTGGTTTAAAGATGAATTCTAAAGAGTAGATCCTTGGTCACGCAACTCACTCTAAAGATGTTGATATCCCTTCCACACCTTATATCCCTCCATTTAAACGTAACCATATGCCTTCTCCATCCTCTAAATCTATCCTTGGTCCTTATATCCCAAAGCTTAGACCATACAACCTTCCATCTATATTGGGTCCTTATATCCCTCCATCTACCATGCCTATCACTACTAGCTTGTCATCTACTTATCCTATCTCCTATCAAGATCAACAAAGACATACATCCTTGAACTCTCCCTATCAACCCCTCCATATGAACCAGTCATATCGGCCCTATTCATTCACAATTCCTAAGTCTTTTGGAAGCCATTTGGATGTCAAACAAAGAAATTAGAAATATAAGAATCTGCTTACATATGATCACTATGTCCCATCTAATCGACATGTGACTACAAAGAAAAAGGAAATATCCAAGAGACCACAAAGGTCCACTGAGCAAAGAACCCAATCAAAGAAAATATGGGTTCCTAAATCCATTATGAAATAATTGCGTTCTAAATCATCTGACGGAAATAGAAAATCAAATTCTATATGGATTCCCAAGTCTCTTCTCAAGAGCTTGGATACAAAAAGAAAAGAAAAAGTTATGTAGATTCCCAAGTCTCTCTTAAAAGGCTTGAACAAAAAGGAAAAATTAGAGTTGGCATCCAAGCTTCCAAAGTCTTCCACTTCATCTCCATCTAAACATCTCCTATCTTCTGACTCCATCTTGGGTCCTTCTGTACCAAGATCCATATCCCTTCCTACATCAATGCCTCAATCTATTCCATCCACTTTCCCTCCATTCGTCCACTACCCTTCAAGGGGTGTGTCAATGTTGATCTTGTCACCTACTATCCTTCCATATTGGGTCCTTACATTCCTTCTTTTTCTCTCATCTAATCCATTACATAGAATCCTAGCTTCTGTTGATGGGGTTTTACTGATCGGGTTCGCCAACAGTCATAAGTTGTCATCGGGTACCGAAGGTACCGGCCAACTCTGCCTGCAAAGGTTATCCAGGGAAATTAGATTCCCCAAGCCTTCAAGCACCTGGGTGTCAGGTCACAACGGTGTGGGGGCTCGGTTGGGAGAAGTGACTATTTTCGAGGGGGATAGCTGGTTTCTTCAACTCATTCTCTCTGGAGATTCAATAAGGTAAGGCTTCCCCTAGCATTCTACACTTAGCAAATAAAATGAAAAAAAGATCCTGCAGGGTTAGAAATACTTCATCTAACTATAGTCATGTTAAACATCCATAACATCAATAATACTCTGACATACTACACTAAATACCAAAGAAATACACAACCATCAGTTAGAATTTCATTAGTAGCGAGGGAAAAGAGGTCGTTGATCTATTTTAACATATCAGAGTAGAAGACATAAAGAACATAAAACATGAAATACCATTAACTCAGAAGAAGGAATGCCAACAACATCATTGCAAAGAATTCTTCCTTCTTCATTAATGTCTCTTCCAGCAAGCACTGGTGCGTGATACAATGGTGGCTCCAGGGGAGCGTCTAACTATTGAAAAATAGAACAATGGAGCATTGAACTCTGTAACTAAAATGAGAAATCACTTTGCTATTACTATGGACAACAAAATCATCAATTTTGCTGACCCTTGGAAATGGGCCGGTCTAGCTATTTCTACAATTCTCTTCTAACCCTAACCCTATTTTACATCATGCTTCAATAAAATACAATATCTAGGGGCCGATACTACCTGTGCCACCCTACAAAAGACCTTGAGACAGAATAGGCCTGCTATGTTAGAAGATTGAGAAAAGAATATACAGAGGAAGAATCAGCCTCGAGAAGAGAGCCAGGAAGGAGAAGGAAGAAAGTAGGTCCCCCGGGGATCGAGGCTACATGTCTCATAAATGGGAAATGTGGCACCCTGTCTCCAATGTGCTAGGTGTACCTTCAAGTGGCACCTCGAGAAGACCATCCTATCAGAAAACCAACTATTGAGTTGACACCCCCTTGATGTAGCCAACCACCTTTTGACAGTCTTTATTAACCACTTCTGAAAGTGACCGGTCGGCCTCGGGGACCGGGACACGGATCACTTAAAAGAATACAAAATTTGGGATCCAGGACTCTGAAATCTGGGAACTTACATCCGCAAAAGAATAAAGAATACCCAACATTTGAGTTTTCCCCGGCCTCTGGAGAAAGCTCAAGGTTGCTTATTATCATTAAAAGCCTGGAGGAGGTGGGAGATGCCATCCTCATCAATATCTTTTAGGCTGGCCCTTCGGTACTTAGCCACTTCAATCTGTTCCCCCAGGTCCAGAACATTCTCTTTAAATTCATCGGCCATTTTTGCTGCATCATGGCCACTAAGTACCATGCGAGTTAATTTTGTCATTTGGGCCCCATCTATCCCCTCCGGGGATTGATACCGGGACTTCATTATTTCATCAAAACTCCCCAAAACTAAATCTTCTGGGGTACATGTATTTGTGCTAAGGGGGTCAGCCCCAGAAGTCTTTATTACAAAAGACTTATATAAATTGAAAGAATATTTTACAGTGTTAACCTTATCTTGTAGAGTCCTTGCCAGTTGCTTAGTTACCTCCAATGTGAGGTCAAGTCTGGAGTGTTGGGTCCTCACAAAATCAAATGATTCATCCCCCAGAATTCTGGATTCAGAAATCATTTCCTCTCCCAGGCTAAGATGTTCTTCAAGTTCCACCTTCCATGCTTGATAATTCTCGATATCACCCTCCCATAGGTCAATAAGAGTCTTTTCCTAGTGTATGACATGTCAGGCCGTATATAAATCTAGGAGGGTGGATACCAGGAAATGCCGGGTGTTTCCTATCTGCAGGGTGACCCACTCGTCCACTGCTTGGGCCTTCTTCTTCATAGTTTGCAGGGAATCTATATCACTCTATGGTAGATCTTCAGAGGTGGAGGCCTCTGGAGGAGCGGCATTGATAGGTCAAGCCAGCTCAGTGAGCAACCCCATAAGGTTTGCATTTTTTCTCTTTTTCTACTTTGAGCCTCTGGGCTTCTTTCTCATAATGGGCCTCTACTACCCTAGCTACCTCCTTTAGCAAGTCCACCTCACCCTGTTTTCCCCTTTCTCAAAAGTGATACCTCTGCAACATTATAATCTCTGGGCTCTATGGTTGCTTCATCAACGCCTGGGGGAGGTGTTTCCACAATGGCAACTGTTTCTCCGCCTGGCCTGGTTCGAAGAGTATGAACCATCTGGGCTTTTTTGGCCTTTGGCGGGGCCTGGACCTGGGCCATCATTTTGGCTAGGGAGAGAGGAGTTATGGGGGTGGACGGAGCCTTCCTTTTTCTGCTCTCTATTAGCCACTGAGGTGATAGGGGTGGCCTTCCTACCAGAATTTGTTCCCTTGGTTCTTCCCCGGTGTCCTGCGGCTGTTGGTCCTCAGTGGAGTGGACCTCATCCGTCCCTTTCCTTGTGTCTTCTTCTTCTGTAGCAACATTTTCCTCAGCAACCTCCATCTCTTCAGCCTTGTCCTCTATATCTATTACTTTGTCTAGACTTTGGTAGGCTTCCTCAGGAATTTCTTCTTCATACTGCCCTTCTTGTTGCTCTACTTCTACTACCGGGACTTCTTCCTCTATTGGTACATCTTTTGGTAGTAGGGGAGGTGTTGGGCTGAGATTTAAAGTTTGGGCCGCGGTGATCACCTGCCTAAAGGTTGCTCCTAGGAGTGGCCCTTGGAATGTGGCAGTTGGGGTTATGGTTATTCTCGAAGGTCCGGTTCCCCCAGTAGATGCCATTTTTTCACCTTGCCTTTGTTGGTCCACCCCTGGACCCTGCATTGCTTGAGCCTCGGAGGTAATCTCTGGCTCTAGCTCTCTTTCTTCTATTTTATTTTCTTGCTCCTGCGCAGGCTCTTGTTCAGGAGCTTCTTGCTCTGCAGCTTCTTACTCTGCCCCTGGGACTTTTGTCCCTGCTTGTCTGTTGTCCCCCTACAGGTTTCTGAACTTGTCAGCTGCAAAAACATCATCAAATTTCTCTTACGGAGGGGGACTGGCCGGGGCTTTAGCAGGCTCTGCTTCCTTCTCCAGCTCCAGGGAACTGGAAGAGAGGATTTCTACTTGTTGGGCTTGGGGTGTTCCCAACCCTGGTTCTGCCTTAGGCTTTTTGTTGAGCCTTTTCTTTCTTTAGGTAACCAAAAGTGGTCCCACATCCCTTATTTCTGCCACTTCCATGGGATCCACCCCTGTTGCCTTTACCATTAGGGCTGCCAGCGATGGGGAGGAAGAGGGATGAATTGACCCAGCCATGAGCGGTGGAGTGGCCAGTCATGTTATTAATTTTTCCCTCATCTACTGGGAGGCTGCCACTGATTGTTTTATTTTCTCTTTTATAGGGATTTCTTGCACAGGAGGGGTCATGTCTATCTCTTTTCCTTTGTCTACTCTCTGCGAAGAAGTCCCGGCCCCTGGAGTTAATTTTGGTGTCGGCTGGGCTGCTCGACGGGTACTTCTAGGGAACACCTTCTTGAAATAGGCGTGGCTTCGCTCGACCACCTCTCGAGTGAAATCCTCAATTGTAGGCCCTTCCTGGGAATCCCAATTTACTGGTGGAAGGGTCCTTATATCAATCCCCTTTGCCTTGTACTGGGGATCGATGGTGGGGGCGGTGTCTGAGAAGTCCTCCGGGAACCTCCGAAGCTTCAACTTTTGCATCATGTCGGTCATCATTCTGATATAGTGCTGGCTCCGCACCTCCACGTTGTCTTGGCAATCTACCCAAAAATACTCCATGTGGATGTGATGGGGCTCTAAAGCCCGGGGTAGTGCCATTGCAATCTTTCCATGCAGATCAAAATTTTTCCGCACCAAATAAAATTCCTCCAAGTTATAGCTTTTCAATTCATTATCTGCCTCCTTTGCGGTGGCCAGGCTGCATGTGTAGTTCCCACAGGTGATTGGAAATGGAATGTTGGGTATCTTTTTCAAGGCAAAGAGGGCATGCACCTCTATTATTTGCCTACAGTATTCTAAGAGCACGATCTTGTCCCCATAGTGTTTGGGCAACAAGTAGGGTTTCCTGGAGAAGCCGGTGACCCTAATGTAAGTGTGCTGTTGGAACTGGATGTAATAATGTCCATAACTATGGAACAAATTCATCGCCTCTGAGGATAGGCAGTATCCTGTGTCCCAGGTGGGTGTGAGTAGATGATAATAAACGAACGCATCATTTACCCAGCAAAAATTGGGGAAGCTGGCCTCCCATTAAACTTGTGGAAAATGGTCCCATGATGCCTTTTGTCCCGGGCCAATCCTGAGCATGCCATCTCTAAGTAGGCTGTGGGTGTGAGGCCTCTACTGCGTTAGGGACCATAAAACATAGGAAGACATGTAGAATTTCTTCTTCCTATTTAGTTGGAGGAACTGGGAGTCGACATGGTTGGAAATTATGGTCGCCACGTCGAAGTATCCTCCCTTGGTGGAGATGCCGAGGAGGAAGTAATAAATCCATTTAGAAAACTCTTGGGTGGAGGGCTACCCAAAGACCCGGGCCAATGCTATCATTCCCATCTGAATGCTCTCTTTGAACTCAGAGCGGGGAATCTCTATCTTCATTCTCTTGGGGTCCCTCTTTGGAACCTTCAGCCAATGGGTATTCATGTATACCCGGGTGGCATCCTCCAGCTGTGTGAATTGGGCCAAGACATCCGTCCTTGTAACCACTGAGGCCTTGGAAAATTGTGGGATTCCCAGTCCTGCTTGGAATGTGACTGGGTCAAGGGATACCAGAGGAGTAGTGTATCTAGTTGGTTCTGCGGCCGCGAGCATAACAGCCCAAACAAAAGAGTTGTAGTTGGTAGCCAACGTCAAGATAAGCTCTGGAGATTGAACAAAGCATGGGAAACAAGCTGCCTTGAGGATTCCAGAGTCCCCGACATTGATTGCTAGTTGATCTCCAGCCTGTCGCTGGATGTACATGATTTTTACCAAGGCCTGCATTTCTAGCCATGTCCCGATGCTGGTGTCGGTAATAAGTTTGACTTTGGACTCGATCTTCAATCCCATAATGACATTATCTTGCATGAACTTCATGGTTAGGGGCATCTTCTCTGGGGATTTCTCCATTTTGGACTTTACTTTCGCCCTTGTGGCTACTGCGAAAGGTAGCTCTGGACTTCCGGGTGGAGAGGATGCGGATGCTTCAGACATGTTTGGGAAATGAACTCCGGGAACCTGCAAGGAAAAGTGACCATTAGAACATATTAACAAATAAATGTTCTGGGGTCTGAAGATCTTACCACCATGATGCTTGCTTTTCCTGAAAAAAAGTTAGTTTCATTCAAAAATAACTGAAAAGCACACGCATCACATGATCTTAAGATCCACTAAACATCCAGGTCTAGGGATTTTATCACACTTGGTAGAGACACGGGATGGATTGATGGTAGGATACCTGGAGCCTAGAGAAGTAACTATTGGTGAGGACATGTAAAAAGACAAGTCGTCAAGTCCACGTTGGCGCCACGTGCATGGGTATTAAATGGAAGTTATGGCGATGACGGCGGAGTCAATTGTCTGAATGCACAAAAAGTGAAGGCCACTTGGCTAGAATTGATTGTGTGCATGGGACATAAATGAGGGTCTGACTGGTTTTATGGAAGAGAGAGAAAACCACCTATTTGAAATCGGTCGAGAGCCGAGTTTCAAACAGGTGGTTTTCTGCCCCAAAATGAGTTCATGGGTGGAAAACTTGCAACACAAGCGACTCAACCACCTTGTCAAGCCACCTAGAAGGATATACATGAAGGCCGAGGGATATATACATAAGAATAGAGGGATATATACACCAAATATACACAAATGTACATATATATACATCACGGAATGATGTCCACAGGAAACCAGGCAAGGCAAAGTATATACAGCTATCTACATAATCTACAAACTGACCACTTCTGCGCAGAGGGCAGACAACCCTCTGGCAGAGCCGACTCACCAACGGGTGACAAAACCAAAAAAATAGAAAACAAAATAGAAAGATGACAAACAAACTAGAAGAAAACAAAAAGGTGGGAATAGAAACACCAACCTGAGAATGCCAAAAGGTGGAGGAAAGGAAGAAGTTACCACGGGAGCTCTGCAATAGCTACAGTTGTCAAACGGTCACAACCCACCACCATGAAGCACTCACAATCACCTGAGAAGGATGGAAGTGTTAAGCACTGATTATTGCTAACTCTCTGCAAATCTCTCTATTAATCACTCTGAAATCGCTCGAAAGTTTTAATCGCGGTAAAGGTGAAAGTGACAGATAAGTTCTATTTATACCCGTGATAAAAAGGGTAATCTACCTCCTTCCGAAAATCCCCGGATAAGAAAACCTCTGGACCCTGGGCCCGGGGATTCTCCACAACAATACCCCTTAAGAACATCATGGCAAAGAATCCCGGAGTCCGGAGTCCAGAGTCTGGTTCCCAGCGAAGAACAACCTCTGGGACCAGAGTCCCAGAGGTAGAAAACCAAACAAACAAAGCACCACAATGGGGAAGAAAAGCCCGGAGAAAGAAAACAGAAGGGAAAAAGGACAAGGCAAAGTCGCAAGAAAAAACAAACAAAAGGAAAAAAGGGGGGACCCAACATTTTGCACACAAAATGTAGGGACGGGAATGTAGGGCATAAGAATGTTGACTATCTGGGACAAATGCCTTAGCACATTTGAGAACCACAGAATCTCTAGTTAGCAAAACTGGAACAAGCCACTTCCTGAAGCGCCTGACAGGAAAAGAGCAACATATCTGAGAGGATCCAACCACACAAGATCCAGTCTGTAGTCCTTCATCAGTGGTGTCGTGTGTTCTTTGAAAGGAAATCAAGCCGATGACCTCTGGGAGGAGTAGAGAAGAGGCACTAATTACATCAAACCAATCATCAATTTGCTCATTTCCCCGGAGACCAGAGTTTCATCCCGCTTTCCTCTTTCTTATTATTTTGTTTGTTTCTGGGTGGAAAGGCAGTACTTCTTTCACCATTAAGCTTAAGCTTAGCTAATTTTAATGGCGGTACTTCTTTCACCTATCCACCTATACTTAGATGTTCGAAGAGGGGATAAAACTCTAGACCCAAAAAGAATTCCTTAAAGTTCCAGACCTGGGTCAACCAATTAGTACAACCAATCTACCCTCGGTGTGTCTGACTACTTGTTCCTTATATTACTTGTGTTCACTGATTTCCAGACTCCCGGAGACAACACCCGATGGAGATTGCTCAAAATGTGCCACATCCTGTGAAACAACCCCAGAGACCGGGTTGACTCCACTATGCTAAAGACAGATTCCAAAGTTCACCATGCCATAGACATCGTACCAGAAACTAGAGTTTATGCAAAGCATTCCAATTCCTACAAGACAAAACAAAATGCCAGGACCGAAAGAACACAAAAAAAAAATGAAAACAAAAAAAACAACAAAGGAGGACTACCCCGAAGGACAACTGACAGGGCTATTTACAAGACGGGGTACCTCGCAACGAGGCACCTGGAAGAAATATTTACAAGCGGAAGGCTTTACATAAAATACAACTTTGGACAAACTTACCCTATTTGAAGTAGTGCTTGAGAAAATATCCATTAACGGGCAATGAGACAGGTTCACCAATTAGGGTGTTAAGGCGGTAAGTATTTGCCCCACAGATTTTCGAGATTAGGTATGGTCCGAGCCAGAGCCGTTGGAACTTGGTATGATTTCCTTTCTTCTCCCGAGCCTTGTCCCACAACAGGACTAGATCCAAAATATGAAAAGCCTTGTATTGGGCTCTTCTGTCAAACCATCATTTTACCACTGCTTGATGATGCATGAAATGCTCAAGGGCTGCGTCTCGCTGTTCTTCCATTTGCACCAGATTTAAGAGCCAAACCTCCACGATGTTGTCCCCATTGCTAAATTCCTGCATAAATTTTAAAACTGGGATCTGTAAGTTAACTGGGAGTACAGGGCTCTGAACATAAACCAGATGGAACGGGGATGTTCCCAAGGCAGCCTTGACGTGAATGCGATCCGCCCAGAGGGCGAATTTCAACTTTTGATGCCAATCCTGGGGATTCTATTCTAGCAGGTGTTTGATCACTTCAAGTATATTTTTATTCGTTGATTCATCAATGCCATTCCCCTGAGGGTAGTAGTTGCTGGAAAACTTCAGAGTGATCCTCTGGTTATAGGTCCATTTGAGTAATTGCACCGAAGAAAATTCTGGACCATTGTCACACACCAAAGCAAAGGGCATTCTAAACCGTGTGACGATATTTTCTTCCAGGAATTTGATAACTACGTTTGCCATGTTATTTTTGCATGGTATAGCCTCAGACCACCGAGTGCAGTAATCAGTAGCAATGAGAATGTATCGGTGATTGGCAGATGAGTTGGGGTTGATTTCCCCGATGAAGTCAAATGCCCACTGGGCGAAGGGTCTAGCCTCGTAGACTGGTTGTAAAGGCATAGCTGGGTTATGGTCATGATGCACCGCGGTTTGGCAAGTATGACATTTCCTTACATGAGTGTAAACCTCCTTGAATATACAGGGCCAATAGTATCTGGCCCTAAGGATCTGATGGGCAGTGGCATCGGCTAAGCCATGTCCGGTTCCAAACTTCCCATAAAGTTCATTAATGACCTTCACAGCCTGGTGTCTGTCGATGCACCAGAGGTACACTCCCTCATAGTTTCTACGGTAGAACATGGAGTTTTTTATCATGAAGTGAGCACTTTTCATCTGTAGGGTACAACGTTTATGGGGAGGTAATCCCTCCGGGCATTTATTATTTAGTAACAAATATACCAAATCGGTATACCATGGGTCTTGGGTAATGGACTCCACTGTGTAAGTTTGACATTCTATGCGGGGAGTCTCTTCTGCCATCGCTTGACTTAGTCCCTGGCCCTGGACTATCTTCATGGGCTACATTTCTAAGTCATACTCCTGGAGTATGGCCATCCATTTTCCCCATCTCTTGCCCGATTCACTCTGCATCAACAAAGATTTGATGGCCTGGTTCGGAATGATAGCATGTACCTTGCTCCAGAGGATATAATGTCAGAATTTCTTCACGGCGCGAACTAGAGCAAAGGCCTATTTTTCTAGTGATGAATATCGAACTTCAGCATTCTTGAAGGGGGAGCTCATGAAAGCTATTGGTCATTCTTCCCCTTTGACCTTTTGAGTCAACACTGCTTCAGTAGAATGCAGCGAAGCAAAGGAGTAAATATAAAACAGAAGGGAATAGTCTGGACTAGCCAGGATAGGTGCTTCTGTTATTGTCTGTTTGATCTGGGCAAACGCCCACTTTGCTTCAGGACTCCACTCAATCTTGGTATCCTTCTTCATCATCTCATTGAGCAGTTTGACGATTTATGCGAATCTCATGATGATCCACCGGACGAAGTTAATCTTTCTGAAGAAGGATCGCATCTTTTTCTTGCTACCAGGCATTTGTAAGTTTAGTAATGCTTCGACTCTATCAAGGTCAATGGATATACCCTTCTCAGAGATGATATGCCCGAGTAACTTCCCCTCGGTGACCCTGAATATGCACTTCTTGGGGTTGAGGGATATTACATACCGGTGACATCTCTCGCAGATCTGAGCGAGATGGGTGGAATGGTCTCGCCTATCTTGGGAAAAGATGGTCAAGTCATCCATGTAGATGATTATACACCGATTCACAAGGCCCTCGAATGCAATGTCCATGGCCTTTTGAAATGTAGCCCCTGCATTGATCAGACCAAAGGGCATTCTTCTGTATGCAAATGTTCCCCACTTGGTGGTAAACGTTGTTTTCTCTCTATCTTCATACTTAACCATGACCTGGTTATATCTAGAGTACCCATCCAAGAAGGACATCATCTGGGATCAATTCACTATCTGCAACACCTCATCCAACGAAGGGAGAGGGTGATTATCTTTTTTAGAGGCCTTGTTCAAGTTTTGGAAATCCACGCAAAGGCAGATCTCGCCGTTCTTCTTTCTCACAGGGACTAGGTTGGAAACCCACGTAGTGTGTTGGATTGGGAAGATTATCTAGGCTGACAGCAATTTTTCTACCTCTTGACGAATCAGAGGCTCTATCAGGGGGTTGACCGGTCTTTGCTTTTGCCAAAAGGGCTTAGCATCAGGTTTCAGGGGAATAGTATGGGTCATGATGGATGTGTCATATGTTTTCAAGTCTTCATAACCCCAGGCAATTATGTTGATGTATTCTCAGAGAACCGCAAGAATCTTTTCCTTTTCCTTAGGGGAATAGGAGGTACAATATGAATCATTTTTTCTTCACCGGGCTGGCCGATGTTAACCTTTTTAAACTTACCTCCCTCTAAGGAGGATGACACCTTATCCCAGGCCCGAGGGTCTGAGTTGAAGATCCGTTCCAATGTAACCATCCCCTTCGGGATGGTGTTAGTAGGTAGGTCCATGATCCCATCATCTTCGTCACCCTACCCAGTATCATCATAGTCTCATTCTTCCACTATCTAATTTTCAAAGATGCCAACATTCGCCATGAAGGCCAGGATATGCTGATCGTCCTCAAAAACCTGAAAGTGGGTGACATTATCTGGAATGGACGGGGTGGGGACCATCTCAACTAAAAATCTCCAGAGTCACGAGCTGACCATTGGCTCAAGGGTGCTGGCAAAAATGGCGAGGGCATCCGAGACATAGTTCCGTCACCGGGGAATGAGGTCAATACCGAAGGCATCAAAATCCTCAATAAGGCTCCAAGCCCGATTATGGTATGTGGCCAACTTTTTTTCATGGCATGTGTATTGACTCTGGACTTGTTTAACAATTAACTCTGAATCACCCAGAGCCCTGAGGTGGGTGACACCTTTCCTTAACGCAAATTAGAGTCCAAGGACCAAAGCCTCGTACTCGGTGACATTGTTTTTACAGTTAAACTATAGTCTATAGGAAGCAACGAAGGACTTCCCTCATGGGTTGATTAGTTCTACCCCAGCCCCACAGCCTTGTTCAGATTGGGACCCATCAAACTTGAGGGTCCATAAGTCATTGTTCATGATCTGGGGCTGGGGAGGGAGAGTAGCCTTTGGATTGCTGTTGGGAGATTTATGAGGGGCTCCCTCCCGAACTACTGGTGTAGAGGTAGAATTTACCTCCAGAGGTGTTTAGATTTGGGAATCCCAGGGAGATGGCGCCAGAGGAGCACGTCCCGTAGGAACACTAGGCCCCGAAGAATCAGGTATATGTTCTTTATTCTGGAAGGTATCGAGGTGTCAGTTAGTGATCGAAAGACCGGGTCCACACTCGAGCTCTGAATGTTTCTGATAGTGTACTCGGCACCAAGTGTTGGATAGGAGTGTGGCAAGGGTTGCTATGGTACCTTGAGAGTCAACCTCAACTCTCATCTTTTCTTCTAGGTCCTAGGCTCTTTGCAGCACGGCGGGATCCTCTCCGGCGATGAAATTGAATGTTAAGATTTCAAAGGGTTGGTACACCCCCGGGGAAGTCTCAGAGAAAAAGACCTCATTGACCCTCCCAACCTTGGTAAGGGCCTATTTCATCCAGGGTTGACTTTCGGCCTGGATCTTATTTGATTCTCCTTCCCATGGAAGCCATAAATGGGTGAAGTCGGTCGAAAAGTATCCATTCAAGGACTTAGACCAATTCTGACTTAATAACATCCCGTAAGTCTCTGGGATGTCCACCACTTGTATGTCAATTATGCTGGCTATCCTAGGGTCCTGGATAAGCTGTATCCGAATGTTCTTCAATTCCCCCACCATCTTTATAGCAGTCTTATCTAGCTGGATCACTGCACCATTGGATGGGGTGGGATGAAATCTGAGCTTCTGACAAATAGACAAGGGCATGATGTTACCCAAAGCTTCGGAGTCTACTAGGAAATTGTGTGTATTTTTGCCTTGGATATTCAGGCCTAGTAGGAAGGGGGATCCTCATTGTTCCCCTGGAAGATGGCCGCATTAGCATCTTCGAACAAGACAGTCTTGGGCGGGCGGTTGACGGATTCCAGGTTTCCCAAGAGCTTCAGAAGAGACTTCTTCTGCTCGGGATAGTTTAGAAAAACTTCCATCAAGGTCAAGGAGGTGGTGGTCTATTCTAACACCTTCGTAATATCAAATCTTCCTCCCGAGAACTGGTGATTTTCCTCAGCTAGATCTTTTGCTTGGTTAGGGCTAGGACCCTTTGGAGGAGTGGGTCGGTCAGTCGTGTTACTCTAGGGAGGAGGGGTGTCTTTGATAGGAGGTGTGTAAGCTAGTCCTTTACCAACCTGACTTTGAGTATTATATAGAGTCTGTGGGTTGGTAAAGGCATTGGCCTTGAAGGGCAGGATAGATTCATCAAAGAATCCCTGCAATTCAGATTCTTCTTTATCTTCCCCAGAAGTTTCGAAGAAGATGGTGTCACAGGTGAAGGCATTGTGGGTTGGCTCTTGGACAGGAGGCTCTGGAGGGGTGGTATCATGAGACTACTGCCTGTCTAGCTAGGAGATCATGATGACCTTTTCCAAGGTGGCACAATTCACCTCATTGTGTGAGCCTGTGTCATGCAATCTACACCAATTAGTCATGGGCTGGAAGTCTACAACTGGTGTGAAATATGATGGTCCAGAACCATTTTGGTTCAGAGGCGAGCCTCCGGTGTTCACGTTATTATTCCATTGCTGTTGATTGGGCCTAGACCCGTTGTTGAAGTTTCTTCCTCCGGTGTTGTTATTTCGTTGGCCAGAGAAAATGTTTCCCCTCTTAGAATTTGAATTTTGGGGTGCGTAGGACCCCGCCTTCAATTGGTCCATGTCCACAGTCAAGGTAGACAACATTCTCCGGAGGGATTCAACCTCAGCGGTCAAATGAGTGTTGGCGTCACAGTGTGATGATTATTATTTTTGTATTCCTGGGAAGGCAGCAGTATTAGCCGGAGTCGAGGGCAGAAATCCTCCAGTCACAGATGACTGAAAGAAGGGCACTCCGGACAGTTGTGTTTGAGACTGTTGTGCCTACTGTGGCTGATTCTAAGAGAAAGCTTCTAGACCTAGCACTGTCTAGGTCTGCATTGGGTAAACGTACTGGGCCTACTAGTCTATTAGGGGTGGCGGGGGATTCATTTCCATCGAGGGGCACCTATCGCCAGATTGGGGTTGTGCCCCCCGGCATACGCAGTTCTGCCAGGGATCATGTTGAACGGCATACTCTACCCAATCCCGCCCAGAGATTTGTTGAGACCACGGGACAATTCTAAAGCTAGGTTGTAAAATTTTTCCAAGGTGTCCTGGTTGCCCACGGCAGTTGTTCTCCAAAGGAGAGTAGCAACGAAAGGGTCCATCGCGTTAAGGTAGGTCTGTATGGTTACTTCTGGGGATGGAATAAAAGGGCTCGTACATCGCTTCAGGGCATGCTGGAACCTATGGTTGAATTCTGCAAGAGGTTCATTGGGTTCCTTCCTGATGGAGATGAACTGGCTATGGGACTAGGCTGGGTCCACATACACGCGAAAGATAGCCAGGAAGGCATCCTCCATGTCCTGCCAACTGTTTATGGAGTTGGCTGGAAGGATAAGGTACCATTTCAACTCACCTTTCCCTAAGGACAAGGGAAACATACGAGTCACAACATCTTCATTCTAGATTCGGTGTTGGTTCATGGCATCCTTGTATGCCTATAAATTCTCTTCTGCGGTTCGGGAGCCTAAGTGCTCATATCATGGGCAGATCTTCTCTGGGTGAGAGGGTAAGTCGTTGATTATGCCCGGAAAAGTTCCCATTGGGGACCTAGTGTTTTTGAAATATGCGACCATTGGGGGAACTAGATGTTGTGTAGTTTGGGCACTGGTTCCCGGGATTGCTTGAGAAGTTTGGGTATTCTGAGGTATGCTAGAGCCCTAGACAATAGTGGCTAGTATGATTTTTTAGGTCCATTTCTTTCGAGCAGGATGCTCAAGTTTGACAAACCTTCTGGGGTTTGGGGCAGACCTAAGGATTCTTTTAAATTTTGCTGGGGAGAAAGACCCAATCCCGCTGAAGGCTTGACTCTTAAAACTGTAACTCGGGGAACCCTTAGGAGGTGTAAAATCAGAATCTTGGGAGGGGGATGAGTTCATGCCCTCCTTCTAGTGCCAGTTTCTATTGACGGGGTTTTACTAACCGGGTCCGCCAACAGTCATAAGTTGTCACTGGGTACTGGAGGTACCGGCCAACTCCGCCTGCAAAGGTTATCTAGGTAAATTAGATTCCCTGGGCCTTCAAGCACCTGGGTGTCAGGTCACGACGGTGCGGGGGCTCGGTTGGGAGAAGTTGGTGCGGGGGCTCGATTGGGAGAAGTGACTATTTTTGAGGGGGATAGCTAGTTTCTTCAACTCATTCTCTCTGGAGATTAAATAAGGTAAGGTTTCCCCTAGCATTCTACACTTAGCAAATAAAATGAAAAAAAGATCCTGCAGGGTTAGAAACACTTCATCTAACTATAGTCATGTTTAAACATCCAGAACATCAATAATACTCTGACATACTACACTAAATACCGAAGAAATACACAACCATTAGTTAGAATTTCATCAGTAGCGAGGGAAAAGAGGTCGTTGATCTATTTTAATATATCAGAGTAGAAGACATAAAGAACATAAAACATGAAATACCATTAACTCAGAAGCAGGAATGCCAACAACATCATTGCAAAGAATTCTTCCTTCTTCATTAATTTCTCTTCTAGCAAGCACTGGTGCGTGATACAATGGTGGCTCCAAGGGAGCATCTAACTATTGAAAAACAAAACAATGGAGCATTGAGCTCTACAACTAAAATGAGAAATCACTTTGCTATTACTGTGGACAACAAAATTATCAATTTTGTCAACCTTTGAAAATGAGCCAGTCTAGCTATTTATACAATTCTCTTATAACCCTAACCCTATTTTACATCATGCTTCAATAAAATACAATATCTGGGGGCCGGTACTACCTGCGCCACCCTATAAAAGACCTTGAGACAGAATAGGCCTGCTTTGTCAGAAGAATAAGACAAGAATATACAGAGGAAGAATCAGCCTCGAGAAGAGAGCCAAGAAGGAGAAGGAAGAAAGTAGGTCCCCTGAGGATCGAGGCTACATGCCTCATAAATGGGAAATGCGGTGCCCTATCTCCAATGCGCTAGGTGTACCTCTGAGCGGCACCTCGAGAAGACCATCCTGTTAGAAAACCAACTATTGAGTCGACGCCCCCTTAATGTAGCCAACCACCTTCTGACAGTCTTTATTAACTGCTTCTGAAAGTGACCGGTCGGCCTCGGGGACCGGGACACAGATCACTTAAAAGAATACAAAATTTGGGATCTGGGAATCTGGGATCCGAGAACTTACGTCCCCAAAAGAATAAAGAATACCCAACGTTTGAGTTTTCCCCAGCCTCCAGAGAAACCTCAAGGTTGCTTATTATCATTAAAAACCTGGAGGAGGTGGGAGATGCCATCCTCGTCAATATCTTTTAGGCTGGCCCTTCGGTACTTAGCCACTTCAATCTATTCCCCCAGGTCCAGAACATTCTCTTTAAATTCATCGGCCATTTTTGCTGCATCATGGCCACTAGGTACCATGCGAGTTAATTTTGTCATTTGGGCCCCATCTATCCCCTCTGGGGATTGATACCGGGACTTCATTATTTCATCAAAACTCCCCAAAACTGAATATTCTAGGATACATGTATTTGTGCTGAGGGGGTCAGCCCCAAAAGTCTTTATTACAAAAGACTTATATAAATTGAAAGAATATTTTACAGTGTTAACCTTATCTTGCAGAGTCCCTACCAGTTGCTTGGTTACCTCCAATGTGAGGTCAAGTCTGGAGTGCTGGGTCGTCACAAAATCAAATGATTCATCCCTCAGAATTTTAGATTCAGAAATCATTTCCTCTCCCAGGCTAAGAAATTTTTCAAGTTCCACCTTCCATGCTTGATAATTCTCGATATCACCCTCCCACAGGTCAATAAGAGTCTCTGCCTGGTGTATGACATGTCGGGCCGTATATAAATCTGGGAGGGTGGATACCAGGAAACGCTGGGTGTTTCCTATCTGTAGGGTGACCCACTCGTCCACTTCCTGGGCCTTCTTCTTCATAGTTCATAGGTAATATATATCACTCTACGGTAGATCTTCAGAGGTGGAGGCCTCTGGAGGAGCGGCATTGATAGGTTGAGCTAGCTCAGTGAGCAACCCCATAAGGTTTGCATTTTTTGCCTTTTTTGCTTTGAGCCTCTAGGCTTCTTTCTCATAACGGGACTCTACTGCCCTAGCTACCTCCTTTCACAAGTCCACCTTGCCTTGTTTTCCCCTTTTTCCAAGTGATACCTCTGCAATGTTATAATCTCCGGGCTCTGCGGTTGCTTCATTGGTGCCTAGGTGAGGTGTTGCCACAATGGCAACTGTTTCTCTGCCCGGCCTGGTTCAAAGAATATGAATTGTCTGGGCTTTCTTGGCCTTTGGCAGGGCCTGGACCTGGGCCATCATTTTGGCCAGGGAGAGAGGAGATATGGGGGTGGACGAAGCCTTCCTTTTTTTGCTCTCTATTAGCCACTGAGGCAGTAGGGGTGGCCTTCCTGTTAGAATCTGTTCCCTTGGTTCTTCTTTGGTGTCCTGTGGCTGTTTCTCCTCAGTGGTGTGGACCTCATCCATCCCTTTCCTTGTGTCTTCTTCTTTTGTAGCAACATTTTCCTCAGCAACCTCCATCTCCTCAGCCTTGTCCTCTATATCTATTACTTTGTCTGGACTTTGGTAGGCTTCCTCAGGGATTTCTTCATCATACTATCCTTGTTGTTTCTCTTCTTCTACTGCTATGGCTTCTTCCTCTATTGGTACATCTTTTGGCAGTAGGGGAGGTGTTGGGCTGAGATTTAAAGTTTGGGCCGCGGTGATCACCTGCCCAAAGGTTGCTCCCGGCAGTGGCCCTTGGAACGTGGTGGCTGGGGTTGCGGTTATTCCTAAAGGTCCGGTTCCCCCAGCAGATGTCATTTGTTCACCTTGCCTTTTCTAGTCCACCCCCAGACCCTGCATCGCTTAAGCCTCAGAGGAAATCTCTGGCTCTGGCTCTCTTTCTTCTATCTTCTTTTCCTGTTCCTGCGCAGGCTCTCTTTCAGGAGCTTCTTGCTCTGCAGCTTCTTGTTCTGCCCCCGGGACTTCTGTTCCTGCTTGTTTGTTCTCCCCCTGTAAGTTTCCAAACTTGTCAGCTGCAAAAACATCATCAAATTCCTCTTGCGGAGGGGGACTGGCCAGGGCTTCAATAGGCTCTACTTCCTTCTCTGGCTCCGGGGAACTGGAAGAGAGGATTTCTACTTGTTGGGCCTGGCGTGTTCCCAATCCCGGTTCTGCCTTAGGATTTTTGTTGGGCCTTTTCTTTCTTCGGGTAACCAAAGGTGGCCCCACATCCTTTATTGCTGCCACTTCCATGGGATCCACCCTTGTTGTATTTACCATTAGGGCTGCCAGCGACGGGGAGGAAGAGGGACGAATTGGCCTGGCCATGAGTGGTGGAGTGGCCAGCCATGTTATTAATTTTTCCTTCATCTGCTAGGAGGCTGCCACTGATTGTTTTATTTTCTCTTTTATGGGGACTTCTTGCGTAGGAGGGGTTTTTTCTATCTCTTTTCCTTTGTCTACTCTCTGCGAAGAAGTCCCAGCCCCTGGAGTTAATTTTGGTGTCGGCTGGGCTGCTCGAAGGGTACTTCTGGGGCACACCTTCTTGAAATAGGTGTGGCTTCACTCGACCACCTCTCGAGTGAAGTCCTCAATTGTAGGCCCTTCCTGGGCATCCCAATTTACTGGTGGGAGGGTCCTTGTATCTATCCCCTTTGCCTTGTACTGGGGATCGATGGTGGGGGCGGCATCTAAGAAGTCCTCCGAGAACCTCTGGAACTTCAAATTTTGCATCATGTCAGCCATCATTCTGATGTAGTTCCAGCTCCACAACTCTATGTCATCTTGGAAATCTGCTTAAAAATCCTCCATGTGGATGTGATGGGGCTCTGAAGCCCGAGGCAGTGCCGTTGCAATCTTTCCGTGCGGATCAAAAAATTTTCGCACCAAATAAAATTCCTCCAAGTTATAGCTTTTCAATTCATTGTCCGCCTCCTGCAATGGCCAGGTTGCATGTGTAGTTCCCACAGGTGATTAGGAATGGAATGTTGGGTATCTTTTTCAAGGCAAAGAAGGCATGCACCTCTATTATTTGCTTGCAGTATTCCAAGAGCACGATCTTGTCCCCGCAGTGTTTGGGCAACAAGTAGGGTTTCCCAGAGAAGCCAGTGACCCTAATGTAAGTGTGATGTTGGAACTAGATGTAATAATGTCCATAACTATGGACCGAATTTATCATCTTTGAGGATAGGTGGTATCCTGCGTCCCGGGTGGGTGTGAGCAGATGATAATAAATAAACGCATCGTTTACCCAGCAAAAAATGGGGAAGCTAGCCTCCCATTGAACTTGTGGGAAATGGTCCCATGGTGCCTTTTGTCCTGGGCCAATCTTGAGCACGCCGTCTGTAAGTAGGCTGTGGGCGTGCAGCCTCTACTGCGCTAGGGCCCAGAAAACATAGGAAGACATGTAGAATTTCTTCTTCCTATTTAGTTGGAGGAACTGGGAGTCGACATGGTTGGAAATTATGGTCGCCTAGTCAAATTATCCTCCCTTGGTGGAGATTCCGAGGAGGAAGTAATACAACCATTTAGAAAACTCTTGGGCGGAGGGCTGCCCAAAGACCTGGGCCAATGCTATCATTCTCATCTGAATTCTCTCTTTGAACTCAGAGCGGGGAATCTCTATCTTCATTCTCTTGGGGTCCCTCTTTGGAACCTTGAGCCAATGGGTATTCATGTATACCCGGGCGGCATCCTCCAGCTGTGTGAATTGGGCCAAGGCATCCATCCTTGTAACCATTGAGGCCTTGGAAAATTGTGGGATTCCCAGTCCTGCCTGGAATGTGACTGGTTCAAGGGATACTAGAGGAGTAGGGTATCCAGTTGGTTCTGCGGCCGTGAGCATAACAGCCCGAACAGAAGAGTTGTAGTTGGTAGCCAGTATCAAGATAAGCTTTGGATATTGCACAGAGCACAGGAAACAAGCCACCTTGAGGATTCTGGAGTCCCCGACATTGATTGCTAGCTGATCTCCAGCCTGTCGCTAGATGTACATGATTTTTACCAAGGCCTACATTTCTGGCCATGTCTCGACGCTGGTGTCGGTAATAAGTTTGACTTTGGACTCGATCTTTGAGCCCATAATGACATTTTCTTGCATGAACTTCATGGTCAGGGGCATCTTCTCCAGGGCTTTCTCCATTTTGGACTTTACTGCCGCCCTGGTGGCTGTCGCGAAAGGTAGCTCTGGACTTCCGGGTGGAGAGGATGCGGATGCTTCAGACATGTTTGGGAAATGAACCCTGGGAACCTGGAAGACAAAGCGACCATCAGAACGTATTAACAAATAAATGTTCTGGGGTTCAGAGATCTTACCACCGTGATGCTTGCTTTTCCTGAAAAAAAGTTAGTTTCATTCAAAAATAACTAAAAAGCACATGCATCGCATGATCTTAAGATCTACTAAACATCTAGGTTTGGGGATTTTATCACACTTGGTAGAGACACGAGATGGATTGATGGTAGGATACCCAGAGCCTAGAGAAGTAACCATTGGTGAGGATGTGTAAAAAGGCAAGTCGTCAAGCCCACGTGGGTGCCACGTGCATGGGTATTAAATAGAAGTTATGGCGATGATGATGGAGCCAACTGTCCAAACACGTGAAAAGTGAAGGCCACTTGGCTGGAATTGATTGTGCGCATGGGACATAAATGAGGGTCTGACTGGTTTTATGGAAGAGAGAGAAAACCACCTGTTTGAAACCGGCCAAGAGCCGAGTTTCAAACAGGTGGTTTTCTGACCTGAAACAAGTTCATGGGTGGAAAACCAGCAACATAGGTGACTCGACCACCTTGTCAAGCCACCTGGAAGGATATACATAAAGGCCAAGGGATATATACATGGGAACAGAGGGATATATACACCAAATATACACAAATATACATATATATACATCACAGAATGACATCTACAGGAAACCAGGCAAGGAAAAGTATATACAGCTATCTACATAATCTACAAACTGACCACTTCTGCGTAGAGGGAAGACAACCCTCTGGTAGAGCTGACCCACCAACGGGCGGTAAAACCAAAAAAATAGAAAACAAAACGGAAAGACGACAAACAAACCAGAAGAAAAAAAAAAAAGGTGGGAACAGAAACACCAACCTGAGAATGCCGAAAGGTGGAGGAAAGGAAGAAGTTACCACGGGAGCTCTGCAATAGCTATAGTTGTCAAACGGTCACAACCCGCCACCACGAAGCACTCACAATTGCTTGAGAAGGATAGAAGTGTTAAGCACTAATTATCGCTAACTCTCTGCAAATCGCTCGAAAGATTTGATCGTGGTAAATGTGAAAGTGACAGATAAGTTATATTTATACCCATGGTAAAAAGGGTAATCTACCTCCTTCCGGCAATCCCTGGATAAGCAAACCTCTGGACCCTGGGCCCGGGGATTCCCCGCGACGATACCCCTTAAGAACATCATGGCAAAGAATCCCAGAGTCTGGAGTCCGGATTCTGGTTCCCAATGAAGAATGACCTCCGGGATCGGAGTCCGAGAGGTGGAAAACCAAACAAACAAAGCACCACAATGGGGAAGAAAACCTCAAAGAAAGAAAACAGAAGGGAAAAAGGACAGGGCAAAGCCGCAAGCAAAAACAAACAAAAGGAAAAAAGGGGGGACCCAACATTTTGTACACAAAATGTAGGGATGGAAATGCAGGGCATAACAGCTTCCATCTTCCTTATCCTCCATTTCATCTTCCTATCAACATCTTTGAGCATACTTTCAGTGGCCTTGGACCCTCATAGCATATCCTTCAAAGGAGCACTATCTAAAGAGCAAGAAGATTAACAAAAAAAAGAAAAAAAAAGAGAAAAGGAGAAAAAAAAATGAAAAAGTGCCTTGGTGAAAACCTGGTAAACAGGCGCCTTGGTAGCAAAAGTAAAGAGAAATCAATTTGTCCTATGGTGAAAACCACTTCTTGTGGCACCTTGGATAAGTACCATGATGAAAACTTGGCAAACAGGCATCATGCGTAATTCTTCCCACTTGCACTCTTCACTTGGGGGTAAGATCCTTCCATCTCATCTTATCTTTCATATCTTACATCCAGCTAGTCTATGAGCATCCATGTTCCTTTTGTTGATCTTGACAAGGTTGAGCCTATCCATGAACATCATGTATCCTGATATTCATGATCCCTTCCATCAGCCTATTCACTTTTGCATGCTAACCTATCGTGATCTTGCTTATCCCAAGCCTATCCTTCCTATCTCTAAGCATTCGTGCCATAATCCAAAACATGCACTTATACCTCCATCACCCCTTATCCTAATTACGCTTTCATAGCTATGTCCTATCCAAAGTTGACCCCTTGGTCTTGATCAAAATTGAAAAACTATTTCTCATAAGTCTCTTGACATGTCCACTCTTTTGGACTGCATGCTTTCATGACATCAGGTCATTATCCTATATGCTCTCTAGCACTGCTCCATGAGCCTACATTGCTATATTCTCTTTTCCCTAGCTTGGATAATCTTGAGGAGACTGTCTTTGAGGGTTGCATTCACCCTCTTCATCCATCATTGCCTATTTGTCTCATACATCAGCTTTCTAATCCATCTACAATGCCCTACACCTTGCTAGACATTGGGGGCACACCAATGTGATCTTGCTTGAGATCGAGTAATCTTTAAAAATTTAAAAAATTGTAAAACCTTTAAAAAAATTATAAAAAATACAAAATCTCTGAAAATTCTAAAAATTGTAAAATCTTTAAAAAATTCTAAAAATTGTAAAATCTTTAAAAAATTCTAAAAATTGTAAAATCTAAAAATTCTAAAAATTTGCTTTTCGGCTTCAGTTTGCTTTCCTGCTTTAGCTCACTCATGCCTTTTTCTTTCTGTCATCTTCAAGATTTTGTTCAACCTCACATGGATTGAAATTGGTCACACTCGGGGGCATGTTCCTGGTATAGGGGGCATTGTCTTATCTTTTGGAGTCTTTCTCCTCTTGCATCGATCACCAGTGGATCTCACTGCATCTTCCTACCAATGCTTTGTAGCACTTCATCTCTTCTTGAGATTCTCTTTTTCATCAGTCACCAATAGTTCTCACTGCGTCTGCCTGCTGATGCTTCAATCTCATTATCAATCTTTTTTCTTGAGAATCTCTTGCAACAGTCACTAGTGGTTCTCACTGAGTCTTCCTACCGTCGCTACATTGATGAGATTTCTCACATCGTTTTTCTATCCATTTTGTTTGGCTTCGATCCATTCATTACTTGGGGGCATGGCTCCCCACTTTGATCACTTTTTGGTTTACACTTGAGTTAGTAATCTTGTCAAAGGACAACTCTCTACTAGCACGAACTGGTGTTTTTCAACACCTTAATCAAATAGTGTTTTTCAACACTTTCTTTGGACACATCTGTGTTTTTCAACACCTTAATCAAACAGTGTTTTTCAACACTTTCTTTGGACACATCTGTGTTTTTCAACACACTTCAGATATCTCACAACGTAAACATCTCTCGATAGCAATCAAACACAATGCACTCACAAGCACAATGGTGCTTTTCAACACCCTAAACATAGACACATTTGTAAGCCTTGAAACATGCTGAGATATGATTGACTCCTTAGTATGCTGCCTGTTCTTATGAATTTCATTTGATATTTTCTTTGTCTACTGCTTGTTGGTATGGTTTCAATGATCTGACAATGTCAAATAAATAGGGTGTATGTGAAAAGAGCTTCTGCATTAAGGTGGAAAAGCCTCACATCCATCAATCTTGTTTATTTGTACGCCAAGGGGAGGTCAGAACTATCTCCTTCACTGTTATTGTTGTGTTTGTTTACTTGTGAACTTTTACTATATCAAACTAGAAACAATGTTCAGGTCACCTTGGATTTTGTGCCTCGGTGCTTATGTTCATTTCCTATATTTTATCTAAGGAAAGTCATATTCATATTCTTATGGTCGCAGCAGCACCAGTAAGGATTGTATTGACTCTGATGATCCAAAGCACCCGATGATGATAAATATGATGAGTCCAACAACCAAAGTCCTAGGATTGCATTTAGCTTAGGCTTGCATTTGCATTGTAGGCTTGTATTCGCATTTTAGGCTTGCATCGTGGTAGTTTGGTTCTCTTTTCATTATCTTCTCATTCTTCAAAGGTCCTCATCTTTTATCATGGCTTCTTCTCATTTGCACAAGTGTTTGATCCTCTCTCTCTATCTTCATCTATATGCTCAATCAATTTTCATGATCGAAATCGAAATCTAACACTTCTATATATGCTTGTACAGTCATCTTTCTGGCGTCACTCTCTTGTCATGATTATCTCTTGTTATCATTTTCTTAGCTTCTGCAATCTTTTTCATCAAAGTCAACTCTAGTCAAATCTGGTCAACTATGGTCAAACCTAATCAACGAGACCTCTCGATCGCTCTAAATTGATTCTACTCTTTCTTGATCTATCTTTTTATGTGATTTCTCTCTCTCATCACTATGATGTGTCTTCTTTCAATTTCGCTCCCGAGGGGGAAAGATGATTGCATCATTGATCTTTTTGCATCATTCTTGAATCAGTCTGATCTAAATCAAAAGTCCCCATCGCTAGGAGCATCTCATCACTTGGGGCATATTACATTTTTCATACCTTATGGTCAAAATTGGATACTCCGTGATCTTGAATCTTTTCATCATGTCATCTATCTTACTAGGTATCTGAGCAATCTAACTCACATCCTCGAGGATCATGCTTCATTCTGGAGACATTCCTAAATTGATTATCTTTTGAGACAGGTATTGGGGCAATCTAACCCTGACTCCTAAAGGTTGAGCCTCATTCTGGGGATAGTCTTGTGAAAGATATCAATCTGACCAGTGTCTGGGCAATCTAACCTAGACATTGGGAGACTAAGCTTTGTTCTGAAGATGATTCTTGAAATCTCATTGGGTATTGGGGCAATCTAACCCTAATTCTTGAAAGTTACACTTTGTTCTGAAGATGACTCTCAAAAACTCTTTAGACCGTTATCTAGGCAATCTAACCTGGATCTTGAAGGGCTAACCTTCGTATTGGGGTGATCTAACCCTGATTCTAGAGATAGCCCTAGATCTTCATCAACTATCAGTGGACATTGGGGCAATCTAACCCTGATTTTGATCTTTACTTCAGACTATTCTTTGAATCAATGCGTTGCTCGCACATCAATTCAAAGAGGGGCAAAATGTAACACCCCAAAATTGGCACCTAATAATCTAATCAATTTTGGTGCATTTTCTCATCTTCGAAGTCCTATTGTACTAGGCAAATTATTCTCCTTATTGACTTTAATTGACTGAGTTTCAAATGCAAAAAACCCAAATTTGCATAAATCTGACATGTTATTTAATTCCTAAAATTTCAATGATTATTAGCTAAAAATCCCTATGATTAATTGATTTAATTCTAAAGTCCTAAGTGCTTTTAATTAAATTAATTCCACCCCCTTTA
>MU226272.1:253277-264764 GCA_018584345.1 Thuja plicata | reverse complement strand
CATACATGCTTTTCTTGTCATGATATGTTTGGATTTGCATGCTTTTCTTGTCATGATATATATTAACCCGCTAATGTTTGCATGTTTGAGCTTGCTCCCAATAGATTGAAGATTTCACGTATACACACCTAGACTGTTCAATCTTCTTTATTTCTTGGTGATCATGTCACTTTTACCTTGGTACTTGGTGTTCTTCTTGGAAATACAAAACTCCCATTAACCATTAGATATGTGCCTTAGATCTTTATCCTGAGTTATCTCGATCGTTGATCGAGTAACAAACTATTATTAATACTTGTAGCAATGTAATTAATGCAGTAACAATGCATTAAATGTGTCATTATTTTTTGAATTGTCTATCTGACTTGGTTACATATTCCTTCTGACTTGGTTGTATGATCTCTCAGTGCTCGGTAGGTAGTAACTCGGTGTATTATATCCACTCGGTAACAAAATATGCTCGGTATACTTAGTTCTCAATTCTTTGCTTCACCGACTGCATAATGCTTCATTTCTTGACCAACTACCTTGGTGTGTATTACCGACTAGTCCTTTATAAGAATTTATCCATTCACCAACTGTCTTCTCCATGAACTATGAATTTGACAAAAATAATGAAAACAAAAATAACTTACAAAGGTAACAATCTCCCCTTTTACATTAGTTGGGCATTTTTGACAAAAATATTCAAAGTCATCAAAATGTATAACTCCCCCTTGGTAGTTACTCTCTATTTACTTTTCCATCTCTTCTTTTTGTATTTTTACATATATGATTTTTTTTCTTTTCTAAAAACTCCCTTTATCTCTTATACATAATATATTACCTATAAATCTCTATAATATATATATATATATATATATATATATATCCCTCTTTTTTGACAAAAACTGCTACAACTATAGTCTAATTGTCAAAAATATATGTATACCTTTGTTGAACACTTGACAATATAGTCTCTCAAGTGTCTCAGTGAGTCTGTAATACCACAATCTGCTTGGATATATCTGCTACAATGACAACAAGACCATCTAGTGTACTTACTACTGGAAACTTTACTAACTCTTTGGCCTGCTTCAGTTGGTTCTGCAACGATTGGATGTGGGGTATGAGAAATGCTTGTAGGTCAAGAAAATACAATTGGATCTTATTCTCCTCATGCGTCAATGAAGCTTGAACTACCAATAGTTCTTGTACTTTGGCATAAAATGTCTGGAATGATCCAGTTGCGGTTGGTATAGCCTTTAGTTGTTTGGTCATCTCTTTCTCAACTTCAGTTTCCTTCTTTCTAATATCCTGGGTAAAATGTGAAAGAATACAAGATTTTGGAAATAATGAAATAATAGAAGTTAAAAAATTTTCAATTTCTTCACATGACTCAAATAGAGTTAGCTTATCCACTTTGCTTGCTTGAAGTAGTCCTTCCATCAGTTTTTGTTCTATTTTGTCTTGGTGAATCTTCATCATGTATTCTATGTTAGGAATAACAGTCCACAAGACAACTGAGAGGGGGGGTGAATCAGTAGTAGAATAGATTATTAAACTTTAAACTTTATAAACCATATCAAAAAAAGTAAATGCCAACACCATAACACAATATTTTTTGTCAAGGAAACCCTGTTAAAGGTAAAACCCCGGTGGGAATTAACACCCACAAATAATGTACTGAGAGTATAGTATCCCTGTTAAAAGATATTAGCCCTGTTAGGAGCTTGTTACAACATTATAGTACACAATTCCTGTTAGGAGACAAACCCTATTAGGATTCAAAGAAAATAGTAGACTCACTGCCAAGGCACACTTCCCAAAGAAGGTTAAAGCCACGCTCAAGGATTCACAATCTGAACAAGTGTATAAGGAAAATACACAATCTAGTGAACTGTCTAATAGCATCTGTCTTTTCTTGGTCAGTTCCAATGAAGTATAAAAATCATCAACTCTGCTCTACATCCAGCAGTCAACAAGATTTGTAGCTTCCACACATCTCTACCACATCTTCTCTACAAGAAAAGATCTCTCATATATACCCTCTTACAATAATTCATTAGTTCGGCCAGTTAAGCTTTCCCAATACATAGTTAATTAACTAGGTCGGCTAATTAAGGATTTCCATCATACAAATAATTATATAACCCCTTGAAAAGATACACACGGTACCTATAACAAGTAAATATCAATTACAATCCATCACATATACTTCCAGATCTGCAATCCACGCTCATAATTAATTTCACAGGCTACATGTCTGAAGTCGGCCAATAAATAGGTCTTCTCCAAAATACACGCCACAACTGAAGTCACCAGTAACAATATGGCAATTGAACTCAACCCATTACTCTAACATATGTCATATGTCCACCAGTAAGATCGCTTCTTTTGAAATATATTTGCCAGAAAGATACACCAAAAACATAGAGACCTTCTCTGTCCATAATCACAATTACAGTCCAGAAAACCAATCTTAACCAAATCAACAGTAATATCCGCAATATGTAACATTAAGCCAGGGACCTTAGGAATAAGGTTAGCACACAACCTTTTTCTAAAATCCAACTTTGATCATTCTGAATCATCCGTACAGTGTCTGTACACTTCTTCCAGTCAAGTAACAAGTTTGTTTCTCCACAGAAATATATGTTGACATCAGTGACAAAAACATGAACATCAACAACATGATTAGTACCAAAAACTAATATCATCCAACAATCTCCCCCTTTGGCATTGATGGAAACATATGGGAAAATTCATATGCATCAACCCAAAAGTACTCTCTCTCAATATAATCTTCTCAATATCCTCAACACAAATCTCCCAAAAATAGTAGGGATTTTCACATAGATTCCTTCCCCTTTTAGTAGCAATGGAAAAGGGTTCCATAACTCATCTGTAGTCTTCTATAAGGTGTATCTTTTTCAAATCTTCATGTCCATAAACTAGGTGCAAGATCACCCAAATGTACTCCATAGTGTTCTCCTGCAATCTGTCCCCCTAAGGAGTAGATCCATACATCAAGTCCAAAGAGTGATATAGCTCTGAAAACCACTAGACTGATGCATATCTGCATCAATTAATTACCATTGGGAGGGGCCACCACCCCAAGAATGCCTCTGAGATATTCAAAAGCATCTTTTGGCAATGGTTTGGTAAATATATCTACTATCTGTTCCTTTGTGCTAATGTACTCCAGTCTAATTTCTTTATTTGCTACCTTCTCCCTCAAGAAACGACACTTAACAAAAATATTCTTAGTTTTTTAATGCATTACAGGATTCTTTGACATGTTTACTGTGCTAGTGTTATCACAATGAATAACTACTGGCTCTTTGATAATTATTGCAATGTCTTCCAGCATTTGTTTCATCCAAACAACTTGTGTGCAATTTATTGTAGCAGCAACATATTCTGACTCAGTAGTAGATTGAGAAATATAGTTATGCTTCTTGCTCAACCAAGAAACCAGCCATTTCCCAAGGAAAAATGCACCACCACTTGTACTCTTCCTATTATCCATGTTTTTTCTGAAAACCCATTTAGTACCAATCACATTTTGGTTCTTAGGTCTTGGAACCAATTCCCAAGTATTGTTTTTCTTTATTTGTTCTAGTTCTTCTTCCATAGCTTTAGTCCAAGATTCATCTCTACATGCTTCATCAGTAGTCGTTGGTTCAACTTGAGAAATCAAACAGATCTCATCTCTAACTCTAGATCTAGTCATCATGCCTTTGCTTGCATTACCAATAATTTGATCTTCAGGATGGTTCTTCTTAACATACCTTGGTGTCTTCAATGTCTCAGTAGCTTCAGTTTGTTCATCTTCAATCTCATCATCAACCATCAAAGATTCTTCAGGTTAGAAGTAACCTCTTTTGTTTTTGTAATCTAACCACAATCATACATCCTTTCCTAAATCTGAAACCTTTCATCTATCCTCACATTGGTGCTTTCAATCAATTTCCTCAATCTCAGATTGAAACATTTATAATATTTACTCTTAGTGGAATAACCAAGAAATATTCCTTCATCACTTCTAGCATCAAACTTTCCAATCTCATCATCTCTCTTGATATAACATTTACTTCCAAATATTCTGAAATATTTCACATTAGGTGTATGATCAAACCATAATTCATAAGGAGTTTTACTTGTACCTTCTCTGATCTGAATTTTGTTTAGTGTATAAACAAAAGTCCCAACTGCTTCTGTCCAGTGAGCATGTGACACATTTCCTTCTAGAAACATAGTCCTTGCAGCATCTAATATAGTTATGTTTCTTCGCTCTACTATCCCATTCTTTTGTGGAGTTCTAGGGGCTGAAGTTTGTTTGTGTATTTCATTTTTGTCATAGTATGTATTAAATAGCTCTGATGTAAACTCTCCTCCTCTATCTGATCTCAAACACTTCATCTTTAAACCACATTCATTCTCAACTTTTTCTTTGAATAACTTGAGCTTGTCAAGTGCTTCATATTTATCTCTCAAATATGTAACCCACATCATTCTAGAAAATTCATCAACAAATAGTATAAAGTACCTTTCACCATAGTATGATCTTATTCATGTAGGACCACACAAATCTGTATGTATTAGATCCAACTTCCCTTTTGCTGAATAAGCTTGGCTTTTAAAAGTACTTCTAGGTTGCTTACCCTTAACAAATTCTCTACACATAGTGTTATATGGCTTTAAAATCTTAGGTAGATCTCTTACTAATTTTTTCATACATGCCTTCACAATGTTATCAAATTTAACATGACAAAATCTTTTGTACCATAACCAACTATCATCAACCTTCACAATAAACCAAGAAGCTTCAGATGTGTTCAAGTCAAATACATTACCTCAGGATTTAGTACCAGATGCAATCAGGTTTCCTGCTTTACTTCTAATCAAGCATTTACCATCAATGAATTTCAATTGATAACCCTTATCCACTAACTGTCCAACACTCAATAGATTATTCTTAAGTCCATCAAAAAGTAATACATTGTCAGTGTTAGTCTTTCCATCCAAAGAGATAGATCCAATTCCAATAATAAGCTTAGGAGTATTGTCACCAAATCTGACAACACCTCCATCATGTCTTTTCAAACTCACAATTTTTTTTTTATCTCCAATCATATGATGTGAACAACCACTGTCTATAACCCATTCAGGTTTCTTTTCAACTCAAGATACTAAGGCTTTTTCTTCATGCATAGGTACATCATCCTTAATAGCAATAAATCCAATTTCATCATAGTCACCATCATGATCTAATATACCCTCACTAGCATAATAACATTCCTTATTTTTTGAATATTTAGACTTGAGAAACTTAGGTTCATGCTTTGGAACTCTTGTAGGACATCTAGATGCAAAATGACCAATCTTGTTACATAAAAAATATTTCAAATGTAATTTGCCTTCAAATTTACCCTTACCTCTCTTTTCTCTTCTAGCAATCAGTGCCACAATTTCATCTAGCTTTCTTTCTTCCTCTTGTATCTGTTCCCATTCATTAGCATAAGCTCCAAGCTCTTCTCTTATGTCACTACTACTGGTGCTTGCATTTCTAGATAAGGTCTTTTTTTTCTTGTGCACGGTTGCCTTGAATGATTGACTCAACTTTAGGTAAAGTATCTCCTAATTTTGTGGCCTCAAATATAGTTAGTTTTCCAATCAACATTTCTCTTGTGAATTTCGGTGTCAAAGGTATAATTTCCTCTATAGCTTGTACTTTGGTTCTGTATACAGGTGTGTCCAAATGCTTCCAGTCTTGTCCAAATCTCATGTGCAGAGTCCAAGTCCTTTACTTCAATGAATTCTCCTTTTGAAAGAGTGCTGATCAAAGATTCCCTTGCAACCATATTGCATGAAAATAAATTCTTCTGATCTTCAGTAGCCTTCTCTAACTCATCCTCAGTTTCTATCTTTTCATCCTTCTTTTTGATTATCCAGACATCAATTCCCAGACATAGCAGGTGTGTTCTCATCTTTTTCTTCCAACTATCAAAGTTTTCAGGATCAAACTTTGGACTATCCTTCCTATAGTAAGTCATCTTCAGGATCACCTCAAGATGTTAAAATTTCTCTCTAAGGACCAGTAGCCCTAATACCAATTGTTAGGAATAACAGTCCAAAAGATAACTACAAGGTGGGGTGAATCAGTTGTAGTATAGATTATTAAACTTTAAACTTTATAAACCATATCAAAAAAAGTAAATGATAACATAGTAAATTCATACACCATAGAACAATATTTGTTGTCGAGTAAACCCTCTTAAAGAAAAAATCCCGGTGGGGATTAACACCAACAAATAATGTACTAAGAGTATAGTATCCTTGTTAAAAGATATTAGCCCTGTTAGGATCTTGTTACAACATTACAGTACACAGTCCCTGTTAGGAGATAGACCTTATTAGGAGTCAAAGAAAATAGTAGGCTCACTACCAAGGTACACTACCCAAATAAGGTTATAGCCACCCTCAAGGATTCACAATCTGAACAAGTGTATCAGGAAAATACACAATCCAGTGAACTGTCTAATAGCAATTATCTTTGCCTGGTCAATTCCAATCAAGTATAACAATCATCAACTCTGCTCTACATCCAACAGTCAACAAGCTTCACAAATTCCACACATCTCTACCCTTTTAATCTTTTCCACATCTTCTCCATAATAAAATATCTCTCATATATACCCTCTTACAATAATTCATTAGGTCGGCCAGTTAAGCTTTCCCAATACATAGTTAATTAACTAGGTCAACCAATTAAGGCTTTCCATCATACAAATAATTATATAACCCCTTGCAAAGATACACATGGTACCTATAACAAGTAAACATCAATTACAATCCATCACATATACTTCCAGATCCGCAATTCACGCTCATAATTAATTTCACACACTACATGTTTGAATTTGGCCAGTAAATAGGTCTTCTCTATAATACACACCACAATTGATGTCACCAGTAACAATACAACATCTGAACTCAACCCATTACTCAAACATATGTCGGTTGTCCACCAATAAGCTCTCTTCTTCTGAAATATCTTTGCCAGAAAGATACACCAGAAACACAGAGACCTGCTCTGTCCAGAATCACAGTTACAGTCTAGAAAACCAGTCTTCACCAAATCAAATATAACATCCACAATATGTAACATTAATCCAAGTGACATTAGGAATAAGGTGAGCACACATCCTTATGCTAAAATCCAACTTTGATCATTCTAAATCATCTATACAGTGTCTGTACACTTCTGCCAGTCAAGTAACCAGTCTGTTTCTCCATAAAAATATATGTTGACATCAGTGAAAAAAACATTAACATTACCAGTATGATTAGTACCAAAAGCTAATATCATCAAAAATTCTGTCATATCCTTATTTTTTCCTTTGATCTGCTTGATCAATTCACCAACTTGATTCAAAAGATTCTTTGTTTCATCAATTTTGGCCTCGGGAATAATTGTGGAAAATATTTCCTTGACATCTTCCAGTATTGTATCTGTGTTCCTCTTTACAATCAGCTTACTCTGAGTTGTCTTTGGAGATACCAAATCTAAATATTTTTCTAATTCCTTATGCTTCAAAGTGTTAGGATCAACTTGGAGAATGATTATTTTTTGATCTAAGTTGATTGGCTTCCTCTTCTTTGATTTCTTCTTACCTCCCAACATACTTTCACTAGTAGAAAATTTTGAATGTGGTGCCTTTCCTGCATCAAGTGACTCGATATGAGTTCCAATGATTATCTCTCCAATCTTTTCTTCTTCCTTATGTTCATCATGTATCTCTTCCTCTTTATGCTCATTTTCTTTCTTCTCAAGATTTGATTCCTGTGGCTTTTATTTTTGTGTATAATGATCATTTGTTTGGTTGGTAGGGATGATATTCTATTGCTGACCATTAGTGTTATTTGGTGGTACCAAATCAGTTGTCTTTCCTTTCTCAGTCTCAGTGGTCTGGGTTCCTTCTACCCTTTCTTTCTCTTTCTCTGTCTCAGTGTCCTTGGGTGCTTCCTGTGCAATGTCAGTTGTAGTATTTGATTGTTTAGTGTAACTAAGAACTTGTGTCAATATCGGTTCATGACTCTGTAGTGGATCTAAATCAACATCCATACACTCTATGTCATGAATTTGAGTTTCCATGATATACTCATATTTTTTTAAATCTTCTGCACGGTCCACTTCTTCTATGATATATTCAATAAGTATCTCTCCTGTGTCCATAGTTAGATCAATTGGCTCTACATTGGTAGTGGCTTACTTTACTTGATTACTCATGCTTCCTTGTTGACTTGTCTCTGCCTCTCCATTCTTGGTGTCATCTAAGTTGTATTTATTTCTCCACTTTATTACTGTCTCCTTTTCTATAGATTCCATATCCCCATTCATTATCCTGAGGGCTAATCCCTTGACAATGAATTCATTAGAATATATCTTCCATGCTTCTTTGATTTCTCATGGTGCTAGGTCAGGAATAGTGTGAAGTAATTACCTTTCTCTCATTTTCTTTTCAACATTCATAGCATACTTCCATCTAGCAGAAATTTTATCATACAAATCCTATGGTATGTGATTACCAAGTTCAATTGGGTGAATCTATAGTTCAGTAGTGTAGCTACCACAACATCTTCAAATTTATTCTTGTCTTCCTCATTTCTTTTCTCGTACTTAGTCTACCTAAAACCTACAAATCCTCTAGATTTCTTTAATGATTCAAGAAAATCATCTAGACTCTTTGGTACATTAGCAAAAATTTCTACAGGTAAAAACTTATCTTCCTTGTTAGATTCTATTTCACTTCCCTTTAAAATATTTAGTCTTCTTCTGGTGTGTACAACTTTCCTTCCTCCTCTAGTTCTATCATATGTTCTACCTTTCGGTTGAACTATCTCAGTTGCAGCCTTCTCTTTTTCTTATAAAGAGGATCTAGTGTTTCTTTTTGTTCTAGTAGTACTTGGTGAGGGTACTATTGTCAGTTTCTTGTCAACTACAACAATAGCTTTTGTATTACCAGTTTCATCTTCACTTAGAGTCTTTGACAAATTGTCAATCATCTTCTCTGTTTTCCTTATAGCCTTAGGTATAACAATGTTTTGCTTTCTTTTCTCTTTTACTTCCTCATAAGTGCCATATCTCTAAGATTTGGGATCAATGGGCTTTGCCAGTAGATATTCTATCTATTTTGAGGCTTCATTAATATTCATCTCATATCCCATAGGTTCTCTCCATTCTGCTCTTAGTTCAATAGCCTTTGCTAAACATTCATCGGTGTCAACTTTAAAAAAAATGTTGTCTTGATATTTTGCAATCAATTATGGTGGTATTTTTTAGATTTTGTACATTTTAGCTTGAAAATTTGTAAAATAATCATCCATTATAGTGTCAAAGTTATCACCTAAACTCTGTATGCACTCATTGATATGATATATGATAGGTCTGTCTGTCCTCCATACTATATCACCAATCGAAGGGAAATAGTTCTAAAAATAGAAGAATATACATACCAATATTGAGCTAAAATTCAAAGTATTGGTCTTTTATTTTTGGATAGTATCCATGTTGTCATCCAGTTGCTTCAAAAAATCTCACAAACATCAATTTTCAGTTCCTTCTTCACAATCTTGTATGCTAAGTCTACGTCACTACAAGGTACATTGTCCACTCTGGATGATTGAAATACTCGATATGATATAATGTTGCATGCATACCTCAGCTCGAGGTCTCAATAGTAGATATACGCATGCCTCTGCCATCCCAAAGTGTCTTTGTAAACTCAATAAGTTTACCTCTTTCAATTTATTTCACAGCCTTGGGTCTATCACCAATAGGTAATCCAATATTGAGATGTAGAACATTTTTTTTAATTTTGATTGGTTCATACAACCACATGGTCTACATGTGTAGTCGACTAAGTACCATTCTCACTCATTTAGGTTTGAATACCCTCGATAGGGTCATTATGTGGGTCAGATGCTTCACTTCTAGGTGAGTGTGCTCGTCCTTCAATTTCTTGTTTACACACAATTTACTAAATGATGCATCAATTTCTTCTTAACAAAGATCTTCAATCTTGCAATGTATAAAAGTATGCACGTCATCATTCAGAATTAATCATGGAGGGATTGATGATAACACTCTCATCATATATTTTTCTGATTCTATTGCTGGGGGAAACTTGTGCTTAGTAGTAACATATATGTATCCTTAACCAGTGTGGATCTCTAGACTCTCAATGCCATATCTTCTCAAGATAGGTTAAATAAAAACTAGGGCATGCTCGATTAGATATTACTTCAAAAATATAGCTTGATAATATAAAGTAGCCATAAATTCCCTCAAAATGCTCTTAAATGTTTCAGAAATACATTCTCCTATCGTTCAGTGGATGCCAGAAAGGATCATCTGCAACGTGCTCAAATGCTCTCGTAAACGGTAAGTTCAAATTAAATACAAACTACCCTATTTATATATTTTCCTCGATTAAGGTTTCCAACATCTATTAGGTTTTGCAATAAATGCTTTGCTGAGTCTATTTTGTCTTATTCACCGGCTATGTAGTGACATTGATTAACCAAATAAAACAAAATAACTACACACAATACTTCAAAGTCACAACTTATCCAGATGCATCTTGGTATGCTAATATGGATCTAAAATCTAATACTTTAGAACTGAAATAAGATTTTCAATAGGTTTTCAAACCCTACTGATGACATTATTTTTCCATTAGTATACTCAATGAAAAACATTGACAAAGCATTACCGGTAGACAGCAAGCATTACCAGCAAACCACAAGCAGTACCGGTGAAATGCAAGCATACCCAACAAAACAAAGATTTTGAGAAAAAATACTAAGTATAAAAGTGACAAGCATCACCGGCGACCACAAGCATCACCAGTGACCTCAAGCATTACCGGCGACACAGTTTTCATAACTAACCCGATAGAAACAAAAAAGGCATACCCGACAAAAAGTTCAAGAAAGGAACACTGATGACCAAGAAAACCGACCATCAGAACCAACAGACAGATAAAGAACCCACAAATTGTGGATCTGATTTTTACATGATAGATAAAGCAATGTAATTCTATTTATAGAGTTTTATTTTGTTTTAAAAAATAATTTGATGGTCATGCAAGCTTTATGTAAATGCTTTAAAGCATCCTAACGGATCTAAAGCATATCTAACTAAAGATCAAGGTCAAGTTGTATACCTTGGATCTAGAGTTAACTTGCGATGCATGAATCAAGAATTAAACCTAAACTAGTATAAATAGATGTTCATACTCAATTTTGAGTACATGAATTCACATTATTGATAGCCACGAAGAGCATCTAAAGAGAAGAAGGAAGAATTCATACAAAGATCAGAAACATAGTACATCAGTTATCAAGAACACACAGAGGCTACCGACGAGCAGATAAAGGTATTATTCAATCATGGAAGGATGATTACTAATATGTATGAAGCTTTATAGGATCTATTAT